>OZ024880.1:13875256-14126256 GCA_964017185.1 Rugalucina vietnamica
GCAAAATCATGGATTAGGCTCATTAATAAATTACTAAAGATCTAAAGCATTTGAATTGCTAAACTTTTCCTGATCTTTGCCTACTTGTAACTTTTTATATTTTGTAATGGCGCATAATAATTCATAGATATACTTGATTGAGTGATTGATGTTTTTTCGTAAAATCAACACACACAAACACATAAATACACATTAAAGTAATAAAACACATAATTTATTTTAATAGTTAATTTAGATAAACGTACTTAAAATATATGCATTTTGATATATAAAAAGAAAAGAATCATTTGCAATTTAAAACGCACAGTTCTACAATAAATCTGGGTGTAAAAACAATAATGTAGAATTACACCACATAAAAGGCATGTATTAAAATATTTCATTTTATAGTAACTACTATAATGTAAATTAAGATAAATCGTTAAAAAATATAACAGAGACATCGGGTGCAGTTAATTATAAACTTTAATAAAAATGTCAATGATACATCGGAAGCATTTTTCTATACTTACTTTATATTATTTACTTATAACTTATTCTATTGAAGGGTATAGAATGGTAATATTCAAGATTGAGTGAGCTTGTGGGAATTTATTTCTTTTTCCCACCTCGGTTTTTGGAGTGGGAATTTGTTTATGATTGCTTTTTTTTTCCTAATCAATGCCTACATGACCTTTTGTACATTTTTGTGTGCGTTGAATTACGCTTAGCAAACAAAAGAGTGAAAATACTAGGGAAGAGAAAGAAAAAAAAATGATATTTATTCACTCTTTTTTAATTTTATGATACTACTGCAATTATTGATAATGCACAGTAAATACATAGGCGTACACGTGCTAAGTTGTAATATAGCTAATCTAATTAACAGCATATAGACGTACACTACTGACTGGATAATCAACAAGCAACAAAATGTCAATCAAAGGGCGTTTAAAACAACATTTTATAACAGATAATATTTTTGATAGATATGCCTATCATTTTAAGACGCGTTGAAATATATATGAAAAACTACAAAAAGCACAAATAAGATATGAGGTATCATTCCTTTTATCAGAAATTTAATACGAAAAATGAGAAAATCACACTGTATGAAATACTTTAAATGCTAATGTTGTTGTATGCCAACGGAATGTGTTTAAAACTGTACAAGTACTTACAATGTACTTGCCAATTAACAACATCCAAAGTTATAGATGAATATAAAATTACAAGTTTTTGCAGAAAATAACTTTTGATATTTATGAACATATTTGTCTAGTACATATCCGAAAATATACTTAGAATGACAAAAAATGATTAATGAACAAAAAAAAAAAATCAAACACTGTACATATGAAAAAATATAATGTATAAGGTATTTCCACATTTGCAGCTATTATTAGCATTTTCCTGCACCCAATTCTTACAAAGATGCATATCCTGGCGGATAATGTAGGATACATTTAAATATTTTTTCTTTCTTTTTTTATGAAACAATTTGTTTAAATTTGAATGATCAATGACTGAAATCAGGCACTCGCGAAGTTACAATTAAATTCTGTATACCTGTATGCCCAGGAAAGATAAGCCATTCAATTCCACAAAATCGTAAAATCTTATATTTTCACGGCGATGACTTCGGTTGGCATTGACTGATGGGTCTGGCCGTCGTGACGATTGCATAAATTGAGAGCAGAAATTATATAAACATTAAAAATTGCAAACATCAAAGACCTCAATAATATTGTTTCGGGTGTTTTCAGTGGTGACTCCGGTGTTTTCGGGATTTCGGTAAGTCTTTTTTTTTTTTTTTTTTTTTTTTTTTTTTTTTTTAATTACTCCCTCTCGGCTCTTCTTAGGCATCTAATTACAGACTCCCACCACCAGTCTGTCACGACACATGTCATATGAATGTCTTATGCTTTGAATATAAATTATAGCCCAAAATACTTTTGGTGTGATCTCTACCTATTTTTTTGCCTTAACACGACAATGGTGAGTATGGTGTACAGTCTGTCCTTCAACGTACATGTCCGTGGGTGTAGTTTGTTGCGGTAAGTTATCGTCTTCAGATACTGAGTCGATCAATTTCTGATCATCACCTCAGGTGACCGAGTTGTCCGCAATACAGTACCGGCATTTAGTCATAATTGACTTATTTTGGTTAAAATATTGTTTATTTTTATATTTTCAAAAAATAATCTATTCTGGATTGAAAGTCTACATAAATTTAAATAATATATGCGTTATTCGCATCATAAAATAAACATTATCAAGTAAAATAATCAGAATAGCACTACTTTCTCAGGCGTAGGTGCACAACCTCTCTCGACGATGTTAGGTCCAAAAATGGGAGGCCATGTTTTTGACAGTAATTTGAACAGGATTTTAGCACTTTCACAGGACTAGCAAAGAGCGATCGAGGTAATTATTATTGCAAACTTGTGCCTTTTACTTCTTTTTTGCATATTTGGTAGATACTTAGATCGAATGACTAAACCTTCAACTCGAATTTCGAAGATATATCCAAAGCCATTGTTTTACGATCAATTGACAGTGTTGTAAAATTTGTAAATGTAAAGAATGTATGGTGGTCAATACGGCAATCCTTTTTTTTTTATTCAGTCCAATTAATAACTGGCACAGTGGTAGAGTGTTGGACTCCATAAGGTTCGATCCTTGCGAAGTGCATGGTAAAGAGCAAATTTTATACCTCCAGTTTGCCACCTGGCAGTGGGGCTTCTAGCAAGGACCTGAAAACTTTGAAGTCTTAATCCCCGCTCTTCCCTTTAGGTGGGGAAGCAGCGGTTACAAATGACTGGTGCATAATTAGATGTTTTTATCATGTTTGGTCAAAATTTATACTACTTTGAAAGAAATTGGAGTTTTCCCCTTCATTTTTACCCAAATCTGTTGATTTTTATATAAAAAAAAAAGATGAAAACCATTAAATTTGTCACAAACATTGTAGAAGATTTGCGCTGATCATGTTCTTTTCTCCAGAAATAAGATTTGACACTGTCTTACAATTGGTATATTGAGCTACTGCTTTGTGAAAAAAAAAATCAAATGTCAGCTTTTAAACTTTATTAATTACAGCCGTGACAATCTAGCCGAAACCACATTTTTCTAATAAATACCATTCATACACCTATGCAGGATTTATTGGATCTCAGGTGGAAGCACCCTTTGTTGTGGCCTTCAGCAAGTCACCTTTTCACAACTCCTGAGGTAATGGTCATAAATTGATGGATTCCATTTACATTAAAATCTAATCTTTTTGTATATATTTTCTTCTTTCTAATTTACAGGCGACTCAAAAGTTGGTTTAATTGGCGTTCATCGTCCCATTCAACAACTAAAAACGAATGTCACATGGACTGATAGAGGCTATAATTTGGTTAAAAGTGTGAAACTAGGTAAGAATTTAGGACCAGGGCTGTTTTGAGGCATCTCTCTTAAAATTCAAGAATTTTTTTTATACATATTGAAAAGCTTTTAATGGTTTATTTTCATAAATCAGAATCATATATTGTAAGGACACAACATGAAGCATGGATATTTCTGAAATGAAATCAGTATGGGCTTTTTCCAAAGCAATTTGTACTTTTGCCCAAACTTTGATCTCTACTTCATACATACTGTACTTAAAAAGGCCCATTTATGGTAGGCCATTTATAGAAATGGTATGTCATTTTAACACAGGGCCCCTCCCAGAGAAATCCCTGTGAATTAATGCATATCATTTACAAAATGATTTGAAGGATTATGCATAATTTTTTAACTTAATTATTTGCATTTTTCTCCAAAATTAAACTTTTTTTAAAGTAAATTAGGAAGTGTAATTTGAAGGAATTTTCAGTTCCCATTTTCATAATCAGAAGGATGGGGGTTTTGAGGGAATAAACATTTTTGGATGCTATTCTGATGTTTTCAGGCTCTTGATATTGTTTTATGTTTTTTGTTTGTTTGTTTTTCAGATCATGTTGGCTGCAAGGTCAATCCTTGGAAAATTTTATAATCGATTGGCGGCAAAGCTGAAGTGCATCCTGAATTGTTATTAGTTATTATAGTGCTTTTTTAAAAATAGACCAGTGTGCTATGTACAATGAGTGGACAGTAAACATATATATATTGAAATGGAAACAGAAGTACTTGTATCAAGTGTCATGTTCTTCATATTGAAGAATGAGATGGTTTGTTATATAAATTTCCGACAATGTTCACTGTTCACTTGGAATTGGATATTTAACACAATTTTTTCTAAATCCATGTACAGCATGCAGCAGATTTATTGTCCTTAAGATGATCTTCAACAACATGTGTACCAATGGATTATGTGTCGATTCATCCAGGACAATGTCTTGAATGTTATACTGGAACAGAATAGTCCTGTTTGATAGTTGATTGATTCGAATTTGGAGGATTAGGAAGGCTTTTTTGATGACCTAAGACTAAAGACAGGAAGTGATATAGTGTATAGTATGAAAACAAGAATAGGACCACTAAGAATTATACTTTTCCTTATTTTTTAAGGAAGGCAACTATTTTGGTCCATAACAAAGGCATGACATTTATAGGCCACCATACAATAACAATGCACTTCTTTTTTGAAAGTCAAATGAAAGATATTTTAACAATTTTGGAAATTGAATCTGTGTTTAAATTGAATTTCACAATAAAATGTAGAATCTAAGTAGTATATCTCTATGTTCTAGGTTGTCAGACATTATAAGAGGATTTTTATATAAATATTCTGCTCAAAGGTTCGACCACCATGCAAGAATTGGGGTCTAACATAAAGGGGCTCTAAATCTATCGCATTTCTTTTCTGTTCTAGCTTTCCAAACAAAAACTGGTTTTAACATACCCTCCAAATGTCTAGTTATTACCTGGATAGTAGATATTTTCAAGAAACTTTGAAATTGACTTCAACTCAAACTTGAAAATTTTCATTACCCAACCGCAAATTTCTCATGTCGGCGAATTCTTAAGTATGAATGATCAAGATTAGAACGTCAAAAATAAATACATTTTAAACGTATCCAACCAAAGACGCCAAGTGGGATATAAATTACAACTCAAGACATGGCCATTTCAACTGCATACATATTAACAAAAACTGATACGTTTAACAATATTTTAAAGGCATCTACATATAAGTATCAGTATTAACTATGGATTTCAGATAGCTTCTCGGGAGCTTGATGTTCCCATTGACCTTATCTACACAAGCGAGACGGGGACGGGGACCATACCACTGCCTCCTGCATCTGCTGGCAGTGTAACCACAGATATTTATGGTCCCGCAGTTATGGTAAGATCCATTAACCTTTTGTGTAGTCACAGGAATTTTATTGGAATTTGCTTATTTTGAAAATGAAAAGACCAGTATTCGATGGATGAGGTATCTATCAAAATAGAAAAACATGTATGTTAGGAGAATACACATGTAGAAACATTTTACTGTTGTTGGTAAATAAAAACATGACAAATTTCAATGTGTAGCTAGAATTTTTAGACATAGTTCAATGTGCAGCTAGAATTTTCAAACTTTTCATTTCTTTTCTTTTTTTTCAAGGAAAGTGATAAAATGTAAGTGGTAGGTTATGGTCAAAAGTATTACTACCAATATTAAAACAAGATGTCAATGTACGTATTGTTACGACCTAGCGTAACTAGACAGGTACAGCGAAAAACAACCAAGTAATTTAAACTTAACAATATTTAATCAAACAAATTAATGCTGCAAATACATACAAACAAACAAACAGATAAGTAAATAAATAAATAAATAACTTACAAAGTTAATGTCAAATAAGTCCTTGTCCCTCAAATGTAAGTCCACAATCCAGTAACTAGAATATGAGCACATGTATATTTTAATCCACACTTTTATTCTAATCCAAAACACTAGTGAAACAACTAAAATTATATACTTTAAATCACTTCAAATTTCTGAATGCCTAAGACTGAATTGGGACCTATATTTATACATCTAAGGAAATTCTCCAGGTTTCTAGAGAATGATATAATAAACTTTTCTCTAGAAAAGAAACGAACTAAACGAAAGTTCTTTTAAATTCTCCAAAGAGAATTTAGAATTCTCCAGAGAGAATTCAAGGCCGCAACGACCATCAAGACTAAACGAGAGTCCACTAGACCCTTCGAGATCTCAGTATACATAGTCCAAATATATTTTTAACTTATGGTAAAAAAAACACTCACTCCATTTTCATCTGGAATTATCCACAAAGTGCTCATAGAATTTTCTATACTTCTAAATTATATAACAGTGATAAAAATAATCAATGACATTCTTCTACAAAGTTCTAGATAATAAATTGTAGAAACATAGAAAAGAAATATATATTAATCAAGGTTACTCCCCTTTGATTATATATATAAATAATAAGTAATAGCTTTAAAAAGAATCAATATTATTGAATCAATTATATATAACACTTCCCTTCTTCAATGAAAAGAAAGTTTTATGAAATAAAACTTTCTTTTGCAATACTCATATGCAAACATACAAGGCAAAACTATCAAGCTCTTGAAAGGGTGTCTGGAATTATATTATCTCTACCTTTTATGTGTCTAATGTCAAGATTGTGCTCTTGCAACATGAGACTCCATCTGAGCAAACGCTGATTCTTGTTTTTCATTTTGTGTATGAAGGTCAGTGGATTGTGATCACTGAAGACGACAATTGGTGAATTTGCAGAAGACAGATACACTTGAAAGTGTTGAAGGGCAAGAATAAGAGATAGACATTCTTTCTCTATAGTAGAATAATTTCTTTGATGTTTGTCAAACTTCTTTGAAAAGTAACAAACAGGATGATCAACACCATTGTCTTCTTGTAACAATACACTGCCTGCACCAACATCACTTGCATCCACCGCCATTTTGAATTCTCTGTCAAAGCGTGGTGCTGATAGAACTGGAGCACTCTTAAGTATGGCCTTTAACTGATCAAAAGACTTCTGACAAGCCTCAGACCAAACATACCTGACCTTCTTACCAAGTAAATTTGTCAAAGGCTCAGCTATAACTGAAAAATTATTACAGAACTTTCTGTAATATCCAGCCATACCCAAAAAGCGCATCAGTTGCCGTTTTCCTGTAGGTACAGGAAAATCTGATATAGCCTCAACTTTGGCTTCTACAGGTCTGACCTGACCTTGTCCAACAATATGTCCTAGAAATGTCAAATTAGCATGGCAAAATTCACTTTTCAGTAAGTTTATTGTCAGTTTAGCATCACTGAGTCTTTTGAAGAATTCTCTGATGATCTCCAGGTGTTGATTCCACTCTTCACTGTAGATGATGGCATCGTCGATGTAAGCTTTACACCCATCCAGACCGAAAATCAAACTATTAACCAAGCGCTGAAATGTTGCTGGAGAGTTTTTCATGCCAAAAGGCATCACTTTATATTGATAAAGTCCATCAGGAGTAACAAATGCCGAGATCTCCTTTGCTCTGTCTGAAAGTGGAATCTGCCAAAACCCTTTCAAAAGATCGAATTTCGTCACATATTTGGCGTGACCAATGTTGTCGATGCAGTCATCAATTCTTGGTATGGGAAATGTGTCAGTTTTTGTGACAGAATTTACTTTTCTATAATCTGTGCACATTCGAAATGTCCCATCAGATTTTGGCACAAGTATACAAGGAGAACTCCATTCACTTTGACTAGGTTCTATAAAGTCATTGTCCAGCAAATACTTAACTTCTTTCCTGAGATATTGTTGTCTTTCAGGATGAAGTCTATACGGATGTTGTTTCACCGGTTTTGCTCCTTCAATAATGTCTACATCATGGTAGATTTTATCGGTTCTGGATGGAATGTCCGGAAATAAGTGCTCATATTGAAGAATTAATTGTTTTAGTTCATGTTTCTTGTCCGGATCTAGATGTGACAGTTTCTGATCGAGGTCATGCAGAATGTCAGAATTATGGAGTTTTGAGGATAATGGTTCACAGTTCACAGAGTTCATTTCTTCAAAGTCTGTCTGATTTTGTTCATGAGGGACAGAATTAACTATGCTTACTGAGGAAATAACTGAACTATCATTATCACTATCCCTATCAATGTACTTTTTAAGCATGTTAATATGACATAATTGTTTTTGCTTGCGCCTCCCAGGAGTGTTAACAATGTAATTTACATCACTTAACCTTTTCTCAACAGTATATGGACCATAATATCTAGCTTGTAATGGCCTGCCAGGAATGGGCAAAAGAGCAATCACCTTGTCTCCAGGGTCAAAATTTCTGTTCTGAGCATTTTCATCAAAATGCAACTTCATTTTGCTCTGAGCTGACTTAAGATTGGACCGAGCAACTTCCCAAGCTTTTGTCAATCTAGTTTTGAAGTCAGACACATACTGAAGTAAGTTCAAAGGACTGTCATTACTTGAAAGAAACTTCTCTTTCATAAGTTTTAAAGGTCCACGAACAGTGTGTCCGAAAACAAGTTCAAACGGACTGAACCCAAGAGACTCTTGTACTGACTCTCTGACAGCAAATAATAGCAAATGTATGCCTTCATCCCAATCTTTTTCGGTGTCAAAACAGTAAGATCTGATCATGTTCTTCAAAGTTTGATGGAATCTTTCCAAAGCACCTTGACTTTCAGGATGATAAGCTGATGACTTGTATTGTTTAATGCCAAGTTCATGCATTACTTGCTGAAATGTTCCTGACATAAAATTGGAACCCTGATCTGATTGGACTGACTTTGGAAGACCTACAAGTGTGAAAAACTTCACAAGGGCCTTAACTATTGTTTTCGTCTTGATATTCCTGAGTGGAATTGCTTCAGGAAAACGTGTTGAAGCACACATTATTGTCAAGAGATATTGACAACCTGATTTAGTCTTGGGTAACGGACCTACACAGTCAATGATAATCCTACTAAATGGTTCATCAAATGCAGGAATAGGCTGTAAATTAGCTTTTGGAATAGTCTGATTAGGTTTTCCTACCATTTGACAAGTGTGACAGGATTTGCAATGTTGGGAAACATCAGATTTTAATCCTGGCCAGTAGAAATGCTTGAGAATTTTATGATAAGTCTTATTTATCCCTAAATGACCTGACATGGGAGTTTCATGGGCCAAGTTTAAGGACGATAAGCCTTAGGAACCACAATTTGGTGATTTATGGTCCATTCGTCTTCCGCTGAAACATCAGGAGGACGCCATTTTCTCATTAAGATGTCATTTTTGACATAAAAACAAACAGGAACCTGAGAAATTTCATTTTCATCTAAAGCCCTTTCAAATAAAGGCGAGATTTCAGGATCACTGTGCTGTTCTTGACAAAGTTGTGACCTTGACATTTGGTCGTGACCTTGGTCAAAAATTGAAGGTGAAAGGTCATTGTCTGACCTTTGATTGTTGAAGTCAGTTTGACTTGGAGAAAGAGATTTTGAAATCTCATCATGAAAAGACTGACCTATAAAAGTGTCAGTTAAGTCAATATCCTGTATCCCATCATTTGATTTGACTTTTTTTGCCATAGCCCTTGTAACGGCACATGAAGGGTAAAGATCAGGAATTTCCTGCTCATTGGGATCAGGCAATTGATCCTCACAAGGTGTATTGGTCAAAAGTGGGTTTACCACAACCTTATCTCCGGCTAAGTCATTGCCTAATAGCAAGTGAACACCTTTAAAAGGTAAAGAAGGCCTAATACCTACAGCCACAGGACCAGAAACTAAGTCTGAAGACAAATAAATGTTATGGAGCGGTACATTAACAAATCCACACTCTATTCCCTGAATAAGGACACTTGTCCCAGTTGAAGTCTTCTCGGAAAAAGGCAGGGTATCTGCTAAAATAAGAGACTGAGAAGCTCCGGTATCTCGTAAGATTTTAATAGGGGTAGACTGGGCAGAATCACTAGTAAGTGACACAAAACCTTCTGATAAGAATGGTTCATAAATCTCCATAATACAATCAGTCGCAGACGTTTTGGCCAAAATAGGATTTTCATCCTGAATAATCGACTGTGGTTTTGACCTTAAAGAAGTAAGACCTGTTGGTCTAGAATTATTTTGATTTTGTCTCTCTTTTCTTCTTTTCAAAGTTTCACATTCAGAAATGACGTGACCGTCACCTTTACAATAATTGCAAAACAGCCGGGGTGAGTATGAGGATCTTTGACCTTTGTTTTCACTAGTATCTTTATTTTTAAGATTATGTGAAGGACTGGAACTATCAGCTGTTAGTCCAGCTTGTGGTTGTGGATTAGGTTGAGGAGAATTATTTCTCTGTTGAGGGTTAAATGGTTTTGACTGAGGTGTATTAGGTTTAAATTGAGGGTTAAAAGGTTTCTTGTAAGGCTTATTTACAAAAGACACCTTATGAGTCAAAGCATAATCATCAGCTAATCGTGCTGCTACATCTAAAGTTTCTACTTCCCTTTCGTCAAGAAAAGATTTGACATCAGAGTGTATGCATCGTTTGAACTCTTCAACAAGCATAAGCTGTCTTAATTTTGCATGATCAGACTTTACATCCTTTGAAGAACACCACCTGTCAAATAATTGCTCCTTAGTTCTAGCAAATTCTACATGAGTTTGATCATGTTCTTTCCTACAATTTCTGAATTTCTGCCTGTAAGCTTCAGGTACTAATTCATAAGCCTTAAGAATCAGATTTTTGACTGTGTCATAATCTGAACTTTGATCAAGTGGAAGCTGAGTGTAAATTTCTCGAGCTTTACCAATAACAACACTCTGTAGAAGCAAGGTCCAATGCTCTTTTGGCCATTTCAAATTTTCTGCTACCTTCTCAAAATGTAAAAAGTACTTATCTACCTCTTTTTTTTGAAATGGAGGAACGAGCCTGATATGTTTTGTAACATCAAATACTTTACTAGGATCAAAAGACACAGGAGGCATTGATTTACTGCTTAATTCAAGCTCTTTCATTTTTATTTCATAATGCATTTTCTCTTTTTCAACCTCAATTCTTTCCTCTTGCTCTAATTTTTCTTTTGCAAGCCTTTCTTCTAACTCTCTTTGTTTTTCTCTTTCCCTTTCTTCAAATGCTAACTTTTGTTTTTCAAGCTCTAACTTTTCTATTTGTATTCTTTCCTCCCTTTCAGCCTTATCTCTTGCAAGTTTTTCTTCCCTTTCAGCCTTATCTCTTGCAAGTTTTTCTTCCCTTTCAGCCTTATCTCTTGCAAGTTTTTCTTCCCTTTCTTCCTTATCTGCCCTTCTTTTTTCTTCAAACTCTAATCTTAATTTTTCCAGTTCTAGATGCCTTTTTAATTCTAACTCTTTCAACTGTATGTCGGTTTGTGAGACCATAATAAGAGATGTAGCTGAGGGTTCAAAAACTTCCTCATCAACAAGAAACTGAATGATAACATTCTTAATTTCACGTTTTAACATAGATGTTTTGACATCAGGTATGCTATAATGACTAGCAATGTCTAAAAGATCACTCTTTTTGGCCAAGTTTAACAGCTCTTGAGAAGGCGCAGCAATGAAATCTTCAAGTTTGAATGACATGGTTGCTTTTTGCTGGTATGACAAACAATAAATATCTTTTCAAATTCAGAATAAAATAGATGCACAAAATGTTCAATCCCGGTGAGCCCCCAAAATCTGTTACGACCTAGCGTAACTAGACAGGTACAGCGAAAAACAACCAAGTAATTTAAACTTAACAATATTTAATCAAACAAATTAATGCTGCAAATACATACAAACAAACAAACAGATAAGTAAATAAATAAATAAATAACTTACAAAGTTAATGTCAAATAAGTCCTTGTCCCTCAAATGTAAGTCCACAATCCAGTAACTAGAATATGAGCACATGTATATTTTAATCCACACTTTTATTCTAATCCAAAACACTAGTGAAACAACTAAAATTATATACTTTAAATCACTTCAAATTTCTGAATGCCTAAGACTGAATTGGGACCTATATTTATACATCTAAGGAAATTCTCCAGGTTTCTAGAGAATGATATAATAAACTTTTCTCTAGAAAAGAAACGAACTAAACGAAAGTTCTTTTAAATTCTCCAAAGAGAATTTAGAATTCTCCAGAGAGAATTCAAGGCCGCAACGACCATCAAGACTAAACGAGAGTCCACTAGACCCTTCGAGATCTCAGTATACATAGTCCACATATATTTTTAACTTATGGTAAAAAAAACCACTCCATTTTCATCTGGAATTATCCACAAAGTGCTCATAGAATTTTCTATACTTCTAAATTATATAACAGTGATAAAAATAATCAATGACATTCTTCTACAAAGTTCTAGATAATAAATTGTAGAAACATAGAAAAGAAATATATATTAATCAAGGTTACTCCCCTTTGATTATATATATAAATAATAAGTAATAGCTTTAAAAAGAATCAATATTATTGAATCAATTATATATAACACTTCCCTTCTTCAATGAAAAGAAAGTTTTATGAAATAAAACTTTCTTTTGCAATACTCATATGCAAACATACAAGGCAAAACTATCAAGCTCTTGAAAGGGTGTCTGGAATTATATTATCTCTACCTTTTATGTGTCTAATGTCAAGATTGTGCTCTTGCAACATGAGACTCCATCTGAGCAAACGCTGATTCTTGTTTTTCATTTTGTGTATGAAGGTCAGTGGATTGTGATCACTGAAGACGACAATTGGTGAATTTGCAGAAGACAGATACACTTGAAAGTGTTGAAGGGCAAGAATAAGAGATAGACATTCTTTCTCTATAGTAGAATAATTTCTTTGATGTTTGTCAAACTTCTTTGAAAAGTAACAAACAGGATGATCAACACCATTGTCATCTTCTTGTAACAATACACTGCCTGCACCAACATCACTTGCATCCACCGCCATTTTGAATTCTCTGTCAAAGCGTGGTGCTGATAGAACTGGAGCACTCTTAAGTATGGCCTTTAACTGATCAAAAGACTTCTGACAAGCCTCAGACCAAACATACCTGACCTTCTTACCAAGTAAATTTGTCAAAGGCTCAGCTATAACTGAAAAATTATTACAGAACTTTCTGTAATATCCAGCCATACCCAAAAAGCGCATCAGTTGCCGTTTTCCTGTAGGTACAGGAAAATCTGATATAGCCTCAACTTTGGCTTCTACAGGTCTGACCTGACCTTGTCCAACAATATGTCCTAGAAATGTCAAATTAGCATGGCAAAATTCACTTTTCAGTAAGTTTATTGTCAGTTTAGCATCACTGAGTCTTTTGAAGAATTCTCTGATGATCTCCAGGTGTTGATTCCACTCTTCACTGTAGATGATGGCATCGTCGATGTAAGCTTTACACCCATCCAGACCGAAAATCAAACTATTAACCAAGCGCTGAAATGTTGCTGGAGAGTTTTTCATGCCAAAAGGCATCACTTTATATTGATAAAGTCCATCAGGAGTAACAAATGCCGAGATCTCCTTTGCTCTGTCTGAAAGTGGAATCTGCCAAAACCCTTTCAAAAGATCGAATTTCGTCACATATTTGGCGTGACCAATGTTGTCGATGCAGTCATCAATTCTTGGTATGGGAAATGTGTCAGTTTTTGTGACAGAATTTACTTTTCTATAATCTGTGCACATTCGAAATGTCCCATCAGATTTTGGCACAAGTATACAAGGAGAACTCCATTCACTTTGACTAGGTTCTATAAAGTCATTGTCCAGCAAATACTTAACTTCTTTCCTGAGATATTGTTGTCTTTCAGGATGAAGTCTATACGGATGTTGTTTCACCGGTTTTGCTCCTTCAATAATGTCTACATCATGGTAGATTTTATCGGTTCTGGATGGAATGTCCGGAAATAAGTGCTCATATTGAAGAATTAATTGTTTTAGTTCATGTTTCTTGTCCGGATCTAGATGTGACAGTTTCTGATCGAGGTCATGCAGAATGTCAGAATTATGGAGTTTTGAGGATAATGGTTCACAGTTCACAGAGTTCATTTCTTCAAAGTCTGTCTGATTTTGTTCATGAGGGACAGAATTAACTATGCTTACTGAGGAAATAACTGAACTATCATTATCACTATCCCTATCAATGTACTTTTTAAGCATGTTAATATGACATAATTGTTTTTGCTTGCGCCTCCCAGGAGTGTTAACAATGTAATTTACATCACTTAACCTTTTCTCAACAGTATATGGACCATAATATCTAGCTTGTAATGGCCTGCCAGGAATGGGCAAAAGAGCAATCACCTTGTCTCCAGGGTCAAAATTTCTGTTCTGAGCATTTTCATCAAAATGCAACTTCATTTTGCTCTGAGCTGACTTAAGATTGGACCGAGCAACTTCCCAAGCTTTTGTCAATCTAGTTTTGAAGTCAGACCCATACTGAAGTAAGTTCAAAGGACTGTCATTACTTGAAAGAAACTTCTCTTTCATAAGTTTTAAAGGTCCACGAACAGTGTGTCCGAAAACAAGTTCAAACGGACTGAACCCAAGAGACTCTTGTACTGACTCTCTGACAGCAAATAATAGCAAATGTATGCCTTCATCCCAATCTTTTTCGGTGTCAAAACAGTAAGATCTGATCATGTTCTTCAAAGTTTGATGGAATCTTTCCAAAGCACCTTGACTTTCAGGATGATAAGCTGATGACTTGTATTGTTTAATGCCAAGTTCATGCATTACTTGCTGAAATGTTCCTGACATAAAATTGGAACCCTGATCTGATTGGACTGACTTTGGAAGACCTACAAGTGTGAAAAACTTCACAAGGGCCTTAACTATTGTTTTCGTCTTGATTTTCCTGAGTGGAATTGCTTCAGGAAAACGTGTTGAAGCACACATTATTGTCAAGAGATATTGACAACCTGATTTAGTCTTGGGTAACGGACCTACACAGTCAATGATAATCCTACTAAATGGTTCATCAAATGCAGGAATAGGCTGTAAATTAGCTTTTGGAATAGTCTGATTAGGTTTTCCTACCATTTGACAAGTGTGACAGGATTTGCAATGTTGGGAAACATCAGATTTTAATCCTGGCCAGTAGAAATGCTTGAGAATTTTATGATAAGTCTTATTTATCCCTAAATGACCTGACATGGGAGTTTCATGGGCCAAGTTTAAGATTTCAGGACGATAAGCCTTAGGAACCACAATTTGGTGATTTATGGTCCATTCGTCTTCCGCTGAAACATCAGGAGGACGCCATTTTCTCATTAAGATGTCATTTTTGACATAAAAACAAACAGGAACCTGAGAAATTTCATTTTCATCTAAAGCCCTTTCAAATAAAGGCGAGATTTCAGGATCACTGTGCTGTTCTTGACAAAGTTGTGACCTTGACATTTGGTCGTGACCTTGGTCAAAAATTGAAGGTGAAAGGTCATTGTCTGACCTTTGATTGTTGAAGTCAGTTTGACTTGGAGAAAGAGATTTTGAAATCTCATCATGAAAAGACTGACCTATAAAAGTGTCAGTTAAGTCAATATCCTGTATCCCATCATTTGATTTGACTTTTTTTGCCATAGCCCTTGTAACGGCACATGAAGGGTAAAGATCAGGAATTTCCTGCTCAATGGGATCAGGCAATTGATCCTCACAAGGTGTATTGGTCAAAAGTGGGTTTACCACAACCTTATCTCCGGCTAAGTCATTGCCTAATAGCAAGTGAACACCTTTAAAAGGTAAAGAAGGCCTAATACCTACAGCCACAGGACCAGAAACTAAGTCTGAAGACAAATAAATGTTATGGAGCGGTACATTAACAAATCCACACTCTACTCCCTGAATAAGGACACTTGTCCCAGTTGAAGTCTTCTCGGAAAAAGGCAGGGTATCTGCTAAAATAAGAGACTGAGAAGCTCCGGTATCTCGTAAGATTTTAATAGGGGTAGACTGGGCAGAATCACTAGTAAGTGACACAAAACCTTCTGATAAGAATGGTTCATAAATCTCCATAATACAATCAGTCGCAGACGTTTTGGCCAAAATAGGATTTTCATCCTGAATAATCGACTGTGGTTTTGACCTTAAAGAAGTAAGACCTGTTGGTCTAGAATTATTTTGATTTTGTCTCTCTTTTCTTCTTTTCAAAGTTTCACATTCAGAAATGACGTGACCGTCACCTTTACAATAATTGCAAAACAGCCGGGGTGAGTATGAGGATCTTTGACCTTTGTTTTCACTAGTATCTTTATTTTTAAGATTATGTGAAGGACTGGAACTATCAGCTGTTAGTCCAGCTTGTGGTTGTGGATTAGGTTGAGGAGAATTATTTCTCTGTTGAGGGTTAAATGGTTTTGACTGAGGTGTATTAGGTTTAAATTGAGGGTTAAAAGGTTTCTTGTAAGGCTTATTTACAAAAGACACCTTATGAGTCAAAGCATAATCATCAGCTAATCGTGCTGCTACATCTAAAGTTTCTACTTCCCTTTCGTCAAGAAAAGATTTGACATCAGAGTGTATGCATCGTTTGAACTCTTCAACAAGCATAAGCTGTCTTAATTTTGCATGATCAGACTTTACATCCTTTGAAGAACACCACCTATCAAATAATTGCTCCTTAGTTCTAGCAAATTCTACATGAGTTTGATCATGTTCTTTCCTACAATTTCTGAATTTCTGCCTGTAAGCTTCAGGTACTAATTCATAAGCCTTAAGAATCAGATTTTTGACTGTGTCATAATCTGAACTTTGATCAAGTGGAAGCTGAGTGTAAATTTCTCGAGCTTTACCAATAACAACACTCTGTAGAAGCAAGGTCCAATGCTCTTTTGGCCATTTCAAATTTTCTGCTACCTTCTCAAAATGTAAAAAGTACTTATCTACCTCTTTTTCTTGAAATGGAGGAACGAGCCTGATATGTTTTGTAACATCAAATACTTTACTAGGATCAAAAGACACAGGAGGCATTGATTGACTGCTTAATTCAAGCTCTTTCATTTTTATTTCATAATGCATTTTCTCTTTTTCAACCTCAATTCTTTCCTCTTGCTCTAATTTTTCTTTTGCAAGCCTTTCTTCTAACTCTCTTTGTTTTTCTCTTTCCCTTTCTTCAAATGCTAACTTTTGTTTTTCAAGCTCTAACTTTTCTATTTGTATTCTTTCCTCCCTTTCAGCCTTATCTCTTGCAAGTTTTTCTTCCCTTTCAGCCTTATCTCTTGCAAGTTTTTCTTCCCTTTCAGCCTTATCTCTTGCAAGTTTTTCTTCCCTTTCTTCCTTATCTGCCCTTCTTTTTTCTTCAAACTCTAATCTTAATTTTTCCAGTTCTAGATGCCTTTTTAATTCTAACTCTTTCAACTGTATGTCGGTTTGTGAGACCATAATAAGAGATGTAGCTGAGGGTTCAAAAACTTCCTCATCAACAAGAAACTGAATGATAACATTCTTAATTTCACGTTTTAACATAGATGTTTTGACATCAGGTATGCTATAATGACTAGCAATGTCTAAAAGATCACTCTTTTTGGCCAAGTTTAACAGCTCTTGAGAAGGCGCAGCAATGAAATCTTCAAGTTTGAATGACATGGTTGCTTTTTGCTGGTATGACAAACAATAAATATCTTTTCAAATTCAGAATAAAATAGATGCACAAAATGTTCAATCCCGGTGAGCCCCCAAAATCTGTTACGACCTAGCGTAACTAGACAGGTACAGCGAAAAACAACCAAGTAATTTAAACTTAACAATATTTAATCAAACAAATTAATGCTGCAAATACATACAAACAAACAAACAGATAAGTAAATAAATAAATAAATAACTTACAAAGTTAATGTCAAATAAGTCCTTGTCCCTCAAATGTAAGTCCACAATCCAGTAACTAGAATATGAGCACATGTATATTTTAATCCACACTTTTATTCTAATCCAAAACACTAGTGAAACAACTAAAATTATATACTTTAAATCACTTCAAATTTCTGAATGCCTAAGACTGAATTGGGACCTATATTTATACATCTAAGGAAATTCTCCAGGTTTCTAGAGAATGATATAATAAACTTTTCTCTAGAAAAGAAACGAACTAAACGAAAGTTCTTTTAAATTCTCCAAAGAGAATTTAGAATTCTCCAGAGAGAATTCAAGGCCGCAACGACCATCAAGACTAAACGAGAGTCCACTAGACCCTTCGAGATCTCAGTATACATAGTCCAAATATATTTTTAACTTATGGTAAAAAAAAAACACTCACTCCATTTTCATCTGGAATTATCCACAAAGTGCTCATAGAATTTTCTATACTTCTAAATTATATAACAGTGATAAAAATAATCAATGACATTCTTCTACAAAGTTCTAGATAATAAATTGTAGAAACATAGAAAAGAAATATATATTAATCAAGGTTACTCCCCTTTGATTATATATATAAATAATAAGTAATAGCTTTAAAAAGAATCAATATTATTGAATCAATTATATATAACAGTATGAAAAAAAAAATCATACCCTTCATTGTCACATCGTCAACATGTTTTTTCTTGATTCGGGTGGCAGTTGAAATTAGATAAATTAAGCAATAATGCATTTTGTTTATGTTTTGACATTGCACATTTTTTAAAAAATGTTTAAATTTATGAATTTTGAAAAACTTTAAAGCCACTCTTCATTGACTTCAATGGCGAAGTTGTCAAAAAGTCTCACTATGTTTTCTGAGAAAACTTTTTTTAGCTATTTTTTAACTTTAGAATGACATCAAACGCATGAATAACTCAATGATGACCAAAATATGCATTTCCGATATTGTAGATTTTTTTTTTGCTTTTCCAAAGTAGTTCTTTTTTATTCTTCCTGTAGGATGCCTGCCGTACCCTCCGAGAACGTCTGGACCCACTCAAGAAAGACAACCCTGACTTGACATGGCCTCAACTGGTACTGTTACTCTTGCTTAAATGTTTGGGCACTCCTCTCTAACGTTAATCATAATAAAATTGGGCCTAGAAATCTACTTGTATGGGTTCTGGTATTGTTGATTAAGTGATTGCATGTTTTTGTGGTACATTTTAGTCACAGTAAGGATAGAAAGGTCAAGATGAGAATAGAAATACAACGAAGACACCTAGGGAGAGGAAAGAAACGGCAACACAAAATAGGGCTTATTCCTGCATTTCTAGCGGCCGCCTATAGGGGAAAATAGATGCTCACTCGGCTTACGATATGTTTTTTTAGTATAAGTACCTGATTGTTAATTAAGTTATTCCCACCTCGGTTTTTGGAGTGGTGATTTCTTTCTGATTGCACAATTTCCTGATCATTGCCTACTTTTACCTTTTTAGATGAATGAATATGAGCTTATCAACATGATTTTACTTGTATGACTAAACATCATTTTATTAATTGATTTTCGACCGTTTTCAGACACAGAAAGCATTTATGGAACGTGTGAAGTTGACCGCTGTCGGATTTTCCAGGTAAATTTTGCATCAGCGTATATATGCGTCATGTTAACTAACCCGCTCATCCAAATAAAGTATAATAAGGGTTTTATATTTCATATATAAATAGTGTATTTCATATAGAAATAGTGTTTATTTGGCATTGTTATTGGTACCTTTCTTTGATCATTTTCTGATAATAGGAATTATAATTGAAGAGGACATATTTTAAACGCTTATCAAAAACAAGAATAAATACCACTATAGTGGCAGAAATGGTCCTAAATTAGTAGCCCAGTCAAATTGTTGGAGGACCCAGAACAAATTGCAACACAATCATTTTTGTATTTTTAGTCACCTTGGACCTATATATTTAACATACTAAAAGTAGGACAAAATCGGAGGATATGAAATTTGACTTTTTTCAATGTTTTGCTTTGACACATGTTTTACCATTGTGAAACTACTGCTGATATGTCAATCGGCTCTTACCGTTATTTGAGAAGGCGTTTGGAGGTATAAAACTAGTAACTAGCTTGGAAATGATAATCTTTTATAGTAATAGTCATCATAAATACAGGCATGAAGCCCAAACTGGTGATTTTTAATGTTAAATAAACATTGATTTACCCCACCCACCAATGCAAATTTGATGTTCATTCTTTTTGATGACAGACAGTTGTAACTGACTGAGATTGTGCTTGTAATGTGCAGGTGGGCATAAAGTAAGGGCTAAAGGATAATAATTATCACCTTATCATCACATCTGTTTTATTGTCTCTTTGTCATGTACAGGGGGTTGGATTGTCTGACAAGCCTTAACCTTAGACGACCTCTTCACTCTGAATGATGCTTATTTCTGTCATACAACAATACCCCCATCACATTTTGGTTGGTTTTTTGGATTTTTTCTGTTCGTTGGTCTGATTCTTTACGCCCCAGTCATCAACTAGGGATGATTATCCTGGGAGATTGTGAGAGAGTTGCTCATATTTTACCACAGCTATCATTGATATTGGCTAAATGATAGGAAAATCTCGACAATTTCGGTTGAATGATTTCTCATGAAATGTCAGAGCCAGAATAACCCTTGCAGCTATGTTTGGAGTTGGGGATGTCATGAGATCCAAAATGTGCATTGAATATAAAAACCCAAGTAAACAACTGACTAATTCTAAACGGTTCACAAGAAATAAGGTGGTCTCTCGGATGATGATAAGCTTTGCTTGGAGGCCCGTATGCATTTCTCATGACCCCAATGGGCAGGGATACTTCTATGCAACAATGTTTACCTTATAGGTTTAAAAGCATTCCGGCCTTTGCTGCACTCTCCTTGCCTTAAACAACCCAACCTGCTGGAGTGTATCATAACACCTTAATCCTAGAGGTGCCTCCTGTGGGACATGTGTCAGGTGCTTTTTCTCGGTGTAGTCCCGTTTTCGACCTGCCTACGGATGGGCCTGTCTAGTGATGCCAAGACTGAATAAACATCAATCCTGGAGTCCAAAGTTTGGAAAGTACGAGAATTGACATAAAGAAATTAAAACATCCACCCAGAAACCAGGTGGGAAAGAGAGGACATCACAAAACATTACTTTCTTTTAGCTTTGCAAAAATGGAGTCCAAGCTTACTTCACCCTTCGCTATGACATTACAGTTCTTACACAGTTCTTACAGGTCATAACGACTCAAGGGGTTAAGTGTAACTACAGTCACGACCAGGTTTCTACTGTATGCAACATTACACTTCTCACACCAACTGAATGCACCTGACCTTCGGCGACAGATTCCAGTTGGGGAGAAGTGGAAGCGGTTCATGGAATGATTAACCAGACCAGGTTTGCAGTGTGTCACCCGTAGCAGCAGGCAGTTAACAAACAACACCAACAGGAAACATGTTTCCTAGAAAACAGAACTCAAATACAGCCCCAACAAATTGTTATCAAATTGGACCTCCTTCGTTAGCCATCACTGACACCTGAAGTCAGCGTCGGGGCAAAAGGGGTCTTTGATTGCGCTGTATTTCTTGTGTATTCAGTACAAACAGATATGTACCGCAGAAGATGGCATGACATCACATTTCAGCTTTTCAAAAAGCTCCAGATTGATGCCTGGGTATTTTACACTCACCACAGTAATGAGTGGGGACTGTTGTTCTGAAATAATTAAACGGTGTTTTGTCTTGGACATTTAATCATCATCAAACTTAACAAATCCAAAATGCTTGCTTACTGCAGCGCTCTTAGACAGTCTGTGTTTTTATGGAACTACTTTGATATGGCCTTGACAAGATCACACGTCACACTTGTGTCGGCTTCCACAAGGGACTTCAGTATCTCTGCTACAATATCTGGTGCAGATGTTTTGCCAGTGCAATCTTGCTTATGATCTTTATGGCCATCTTTACCGTGATTAACTTTGTCCTTTAACAGGTGTTCCCTCAACATTGAATGGATGTTCATTATGTTTCCATTCTGCTTTCTCTGCATCTAATCTAGCAACATTTGGACATATTCCCAGTTTTCAAATGAAACTAGCCAACTTGTGCACCAATAAACTATGACACTCTGAGCCTACCATCAATATCAAATTTTGCAAGGTAGAAATAATTAACTTTCCCATATTTTGGGAAGATACTGAACTCAAATCTAAATGTAAAAACGGACTGCAAAATGTCACAATTTACATGTTGTAAACATGGATTTACATGCTCGCAACTGTGCAGTGAAGGTGCGTACTGTGAACATGCTCACAACTGTACAGATGATATAAATAATAAGTTAGCCGTCTAAATTGAAAACATTGATATCATTGAAGTGGGTATGTTACTGAACTGACAGAAAATCATTTTAATTCTTGTAAACTGAAGAAACTTTAAAGTGTTAAGAACAGCTATGGACATGGCCATGTGATACACAGTCACAAACGATGTCACCACAAAGCTTACCAGTGCCCTTGTTCATGCTTCAAAAAGATGCAAGCCCAATCTATTTCATAACACCTCAGTTTCAAGCATAAAACCATCTTTTTATAAGTTCTTAGTCTAATAACATCATTTATTATATGGCAAGTGATGAAATATAGAGAAATATGTATTAAATATAACCAATATTTGAAAAAGTTATATTTTCACATGTGAAAATATAAAAAAGTTATATTTTCACATGTGAAAATATAAGATTTGGGAATACGCAAATTACGATTCCACCTTTTCATTTCTAATTTATACATAACTAAATTTTATAATCTATGCTATTGTTGACGCAATGAACGTTCACACACAATAGCAACGTAATGACGTGACGTAATGACGTCATTTAAGATTTTGACGTCATATGCTTTAGCGCGCAACGTTACAATGACTACATGCAACATAATAAAAAGAAAATTCAAGTTTTTGTCGTGAATATGAGTTTTATTTCATCTCGTGAAGTGAAAAATTATATATTTCATTCGTGCCTTCGGCACTCATGAAATATAAAATTTTTCACTTCACTCAATGAAATAAAACTCATATTCACTCCAAAAACTTGAATATCCTCTATATATTAAGGTTTTTGTTAATGTGTACGACATCATTCTGAGTGCTTGAATATGTCGTCTTCACATGACTTAAACTTGATAAATGTTATGCTAAAACTCAAAACAAAGTTACTGAGAAGGTGTAATAGGGTTACAATTTATTAACTTGAGACAAAAAGTCATTGTTTATTTGTAGTGTTAAGTTTTAGAATACAATGCAAAATACAGTGGGTGGGGTAACTTAATACCGATTTGATGCTGTTTTCGAGAAAATTAAGCTTTATGAAGCCACAGCTGCAACTGTGTGTAAATAAATTATGTTCTAATTATCTTATTAAACGTATTTGATGCCAAGAAAATGCTGAGTAATTATACAGACAATAATTTTGATTAGTTTTAGAAACAGCATAAAGAGGCGAATGATGCTCCGAAAAATGGCCAAAAAAATCAAATTTCATATCTTCCGATTTCGTCCTACTTTTAGTATGTTATCTAGAAAGGTTGTTTCTCTACAAAATTGCAAGAAACATTTGTGTTGCAATTTGTTTTGGGTTTTGCAAAAATATCTTTATTTTGACTGGGCTATAGGTCTACTTTTGAAACAGATACACAAGAAAATACTAGAAAGAATTGGCGCTAATATCATCATTTTATCAGGCAGGATTTTAATGACTTTCACGTCCAAGAAAAGTCGGGAGCTAAGTTTTATTTTGGATATGGTGTCGCCTGCACGGAGGTGGAGATAGATGTTCTAACAGGAGAAAATCAGGTTTGATTTAGTTTTAGCTTAACGTCACGGTCAATAAATGTTCAGGCATCTTGCATCCTTTGTATTAACCAGTACTCTGGGAGCTATAAGGTTCTTTGCTTACTTAAAGTATTTTATCACCGAAATTTCATCCATTCGTCTGATGTTATGAATAAGTACGTGAATTCACATGCCAGCAATCTTATCTTTTCGGAGGTGTGATAAGACACAAGTAAAAACAGCATTTATATATGCATCCTCAAAGAGGAGTCAACCAATTATGTTCCAACTACTCAAATGATAAAAAGATATGATTCGTGTTAAATATTGTCATTTCAAAATTGCATGACAAAATTATGTGTGTCAAGTGTCCTTTTGCATGCAGCAAGTGCCTATTGCTCCGGTTCATTATTTAACGCGGATGTTCTTTTGTGATAAGAGTACGGATAGGTGTGGGTTTGATGGTCAACCTATTCCAATTATTCTTCCATTGTAGCTTCCATCGGACACAAAGTGTATATATCAGTCGAGATGCGTAGCCAAGGCGCAATGATATAATCAAAATCGCAGCAACCAAAAACGTTCGAAAATTAAGCCATCCACTTTGAACCGAGAGACAGGGCCTTAAGTAATTCCGTTCGTGTGTACCAAAGACGAAACTGATTTTCATCAAACACGCAGCCCTTTTTAAGCAATGCTAAATCCGCCCTGTGAAGCTGCTTTGTTGTCATGACAGTTCGTCGGCGCATCGATTTAGGGGATTTTCCTTCGCGAGTCAACTGTCGAAAATGTCAGTCGTGTTAAATCGTTTATTTAACAAGTATTTGATTTTCTCCCGTGTCGAGACCCATATTTTCTGAAAATCTAATCTTTTGTGAGAATATTGATGTATGAATCACAATATGATCGGTGTGAACAAATTTTTGTTCTAAAAAAGAAAATTGGTACTGGCGATGAGAATGGGGTTTATGCCCCAAAATTAGGCTCACATTGGTTGAACTTTTATGAAAAAATGTCAGCATAATCGCTATTAATCCGTCAAATACGGTTCATTTCAACCGATGCTATATAAAACATTGTCACTCTCATTCAGATTTCAATTTTATCGAGAAATATTCGAGAAAAGTAAAGCCAAATTGGAAATTGTCGCAGTTTGATACTATTTTTAGAACACAAGTAAAAGCTTTGACGAAAATATCAATGTTGAGAAAGGTAGCAAAAACTGCTAGAGATTGTCGGTAGATCCTATATAGAGGACAATATATTAGACTGACACATTTATCATCATTTTCTTTATACATATATTTTGTACTGAGTTGATAAATACATACTGTATATCTGACTATTACCTTAGGCAAACATATAAATCCAAGCCTCAGGCCATGGAGGTTCTGATTTAACCTTCATGCTCAGGCACAGGAACTGTGTAATGGCTTGTGAGTTGCTCAATGCTACAACTTATATGGCACTGTCTGTTGTCAATGACCTCTGGCACTGTCTGTTGTCAATGACCTCAAGGTGATTATGCCCCCTTCTCTGCGATTCTCTATGTACTTATCATTTTTGGAAATGTTTGAGGGACACCAGAGCATAGATATGCTGAATGCTCACCTAGTAAGCCTGAAGGCTCAGATGAGGTAAATAATGTTCAATATAAGCTACACTATTATGACTGATATTGTCCAGTGTTTCTAGAAATCAAGCTTGTGTCATTTTCTAATACATGTAGTTTGATTTGTTGTTTTCAGTCTGGTAGTAAACATATGAGGCTGTGTCAAGAATCTCAAATGATCAGTCCAGGCCCTGAGGCTATAAAACGTTTTTCAAGCTCAGCTTAGGTGAGCATAAAATTTCAACTGCTTATAAATGTTGAAATGGTCAAAAAATGTGGAAAACTCAGGTTCAAAACTCAAAAACTAGTAATTTATCTTGTTAATAAATATTAAAATGCCAACAAGTGTTGGCATTTTAACATTTATGAGCAGGATAAATTTTAGTCTCAGCTGAGTTGAGCATGAAAGAAGTTTTATAACCTCGGGCCACCAGTCATACATGTGATGAGTTTAAGATGCATCAGAGATTTTTTCTTTCATTTGATGGAGGCATTTGAAAAATGTATATAGAATGTAGATTTAAGAAAATCATTGGAAGTATCACATGTATAAAGTATTTCATTTGTGATTTTACAGCTTCAAGATTAATTCAGATGTACACACTACTGATCGAACTGTCACGAGTACTGGGCTCAAAAATTTACAGAACATTTCCTCGTATTCTTCAACTTCATGTATGTAGAAACCTTCTCTGTTTGTAAAACCAGGCTATAAGGTGTTGTGTGAATCTGGCCTGGTTGTGGCGTCATAAAACTGTGATGAATTAATATATGCATGAAACTTCAATGGTTTAAACGTTTAATTCTGTACATACAAAATATAACAAGACAAACAAAGAATTATATACAATAATTGCATATTATAACAAGGGATTCAGAAGGAATACCTCCTTTGTGTGTAGCTCTGCCTGTGATCAATGTTTTTGACATAAAACATGCGCAGATCCAGAAAATTTTCTCAGGGGGTCCAAATTCCCAGAAGGGGTCTGACGGAAAATTTCAACATGGCAAAAACTAATAATCTGGCAATTCTATGGGGGTCCGGACCCCCTGTCCCCACTCTGAATATGCCCATGTTAAATATCGGTCAATTTCTACGACAACGAAGCTCATAAGAAATGACTTCTGGATTTCTGAGTTGGCCAGGAATTATAATAAAAACACATTTTATTTCTCAAGTCAGCTGTGAGCATGTATACTTTAGGCCTAAAATAAAAAAGGGAGTGTTTAGGGTAACCTGACCCTACCTAGATTTTTTGGTGAATCCTATTTTTTTTTATTTCAATATTTCTAAGAAATTGAAGAAAACAACAGTATTTATGCCAGGCAAATTAATGACTTTCAACAAAAAAATACTAAGAGAATAAAACAAAATTAATAAATAAATATGCACCTTTATAGTAACCCTACCTTGAGTTTTCCAAGATGTTACCCCAAACAAACCACTTTTTTCCAGGCCTTGTTTATCCCGAGTTCATATATGAGCTGCGTCATGAGAAATTCCATTTTTAACCTAGGTGAAAACAAAGGCGCAGATCAGCTGTGCAGTGATCAGTGGCTTTGTTTCTACTACAGGGATAGTACAAGTCCTCTTCTTCCTAAATCCAAAACTTCAAGCCTCTAAATTAAACCATGATACAATACGAAAACACACCCATGAAGATTTTAGTTGAAAAATTTTGATAACTTAAGATGGTTGTTTTTGCTGTAACCTATATTGTGGGTACTACATGTTAGAATGGCCTTGGTGAGGTGGGTCTAACAAGTACCCATAGACAAAAATCTTTTGATCAAAAATAAGAAAAATAGCCGTTTAAATAGGTACACCCATGCACACTCCAGTTTTACTATATAAAAGTGTGGTATAAATTCCAAGGCCATGTTAGCCTTTTTCTCTACTTTAACAGTTGTTTCCATTGTTTATTTTGCAGTGCAGAATTTTCCTGGGTGTTCTATATTATGATACTGAGTACGGTCCCCATAAGACATGTTGAATAGTATCATGTTTGAGGCTATTGTGCCCTCTGCATCAAGAGAAATCGTTTTACCAGCTATAGCAAAACCAGATCAGCTTTACAACCGCAACCGATTGCCGTTGGCCTCAGAATTCAGTCATTGTTGTGCAAGCCATGTCATCTGCATGTGTATCAAGAGATGCCTTTTCGTATTCGTGGCTAGTAACAAAGGGCCACGTGGTTCTTGCAAACAAAGGCAAATGGGGGAATATCCTGCAGCCACTTGGCGATTCACCAATCAAAAATGAAAAAAAAAATGAATAAAAAAAAAGTTTTCCTACCTACCGACCCAAAAAAAATTGGAGACGTTACCGGAAACAAGCATATTTTTTTTTGGCCTCACATCATGTTGTTGACCATGTCAAGGGATCACATCACATTCCTTGCATGCCTCAGACCTCTGAAAGATAATTGAAATCATGTTTAATAAAGTTGCATGGGTATGTAGTAATTCACCAGCCATTTGTATCCACAGTCACTATGGTGCTGGGAAATAGCAGGGCATCTAACTTAATTTTTATAGAGCTGCTACAGTCAGACCAGTAAAGTAGTTAAATACGAAAGATACAACTACTAGTTCATTTGAATTAATGTGACTGTATCCTGTCATATCTCCGGCACTCATTGGAGGTTATAACCCGGCACATAAGCCTGCTGTGTCCCTATCCCCCGGTCCCAAAGGGGCTGGGGATACAAATGACTGGTGCATAATGCATATATTTTTCCCTAGCCCACAAAAACTGTTTGAACCCTGTTGGAACCCACTGACCCCACAAATACTGTCCAAAGAGACAGGTAAAATTGATGTTCCCCAAAATTCTCTAATATTTCCGGTTTTCAGAAGTAAATTATATAAACTAGCATTAACATCAGGATAACATGTCCGTGTAAAGTATACCCCTTCAAACCCCACTTTTATATATAAAAACTTTAGTATGCAGGGGTATACCTATTTTCTTATTTTTGCTCCAAAGCATAGATTGTGGGTATTCGTTAGAACCGTCTCGGTGCAGTTCTACGTGCACCCACAATCTCTGTTTCGAGCAAAAATATGACAAATATGAAAAATTTTCTGGTGATAATTTTAAATTTTTAAAACATAAGAAAAACATAGTATATTACATGGGCATATTTTCTTCATTAATACACCTCACTTGTTAGTATGTTAAAAAAACAAAAAACAAAACAAAAAAAAACAACAACACAAAACACACACACACAAAAGCAATGACAACAAAAACATAGAGCTAGAACCACAACAGAAACACTGCCTTAAAAATTACAGAGAGGCTTAGACCAGATTTATTGGGTCCTAATTTCTGCCGATGTTGAATGGTGGTTCACCTGTTCACACCAATTTATACACAATACATTTGTAACCACTGCTCCCCCACCTACAGGGAAGGGTAGGGATTATGACTTTAAGCTTTCAGCGCCCTGCCATTAGCCCCACCCCCACGGAGCAAGCTGGAGGTCAAAACTTTGCTCTTTGACCTGCCCTTCACAGAACAAAATCTCCCTGGCCTGGGGTAAGGATCCTTATGTCAAACCCCCTTCATTTCCCCTAGACTGCGGGGACACTCGAAAAGTAACTGCCCTGCTCTTAAACCCAGCTATTATCCTTCCCCGTAGGTGGGGGGGGAGGGGCAGTGATCACAAATGACTGGTGCAATTAGGGTTTGATGTGAACAGCAAACTGCCAAAGATCTTTTAGAGACCATTGTCATTTAGAGACCATTGTCACGATTGTGGATAGAGCTATGCTGTAATAAACATATTTGTGGGTACTTACGAGCAGTGTTAGAGTCTCCACATGTCTAATCTGCCAGGTGTACACCCCATACATCTCAGGAAGAGTATCAGAGTATTACATGATCTTCCCCACCCACTCCTCATGTCCATGGAATGATCATGATGCTTTGGTAAATCCAGAATTTCATGATGAAATTTCACCAAAATTAAACTGATTAATTAAATCCTTTCCACAAAATGGAGAAAGGTGACAACAAGTATCACACATTTTGATTTACAAAGAAGAACGTGTCATGATGTGACTGTTTACACCACAGAAATACTTCAAAACGACCGCCGACTTTACACATGTGGTGTGACGTAATACGATCATCTCCAATACACAGAATTAGCCTCAACACGGACAAATCTATCTTGATGACTTCCGAACGGTCAAATATAATATCCGAGTTTGAACAATTTTTTGTTCTAATATAATTGGCACCCCCTAAAATTCGCATTTCAGGGGAATGCCGTGACAGGCAAAAGTGTTTCGTGTCGTTTTCGTTGAAAAACGTTTGTCATGTGGCGTCTCAGTGTAAGACGGTAATATGAAATCCCGGACAAGGCGGATCTAGCTGCACCGTATAACAGCTATTGTTTTAAGCACAGCAACAAGCGTGTCATTTGAGCGAAATTTCGACCAAAAAGAGGTCGCCATTTTGTTTCGGATTATTTTGCGTCGAGTAAGGTTTCAAAATAAAATACAATTACCGCTTGCACGCTGGCTGCGTCCTCACTGTATAGAAGCCTCGGTTGTGTAAGAGTAAAACCTCATTTTGTAATCAAGGATCGTGGGTTAAATTACTTATGTATGTTTGCATATTTTTAGTTAATTTAAGTGACTGAGTGGCCACCTATTGGGTAAATAGCTGCTCATTCGGCTTACGAAATGTTTTCATGGTATCAGTACCTGATTGTTAGTTTGGTTTTTCCCACCTCGGTTTTTGGAGTGGGAATCTTTTTCTGATTGCGCCTTTTCCTGATCTTTGCCTACTTGTACCTATTCTTCAGACTTTCAGATGAGAATTTAGGCATGTGCTATCTCCGTAAGACATTGACGATTGTTGGGGCATGATATCCTGGCACATTAATTCCAGATTAACTTTGGTAATTCGTAGTTTAGGTATGTTATATCAAGCAAATTCATTCAAAAGTATGCAGAAACCAACGTGGTACTTTGGATGAAGTATGCAGAAACCAACGTGGTACTTTGGATGAAGTGTGCAGAAACCAGCGTGGTTCTTTGGATGAAGTGTGCAGAAACCAACGTGGTACTTTGGATGAAGTATGCAGAAACCAATGTGGTACTTTGGATGAAGTATGCAGAAACCAACGTGGTACTTTGGATGAAGTATGCAGAAACCAACGTGGTACTTTGGATGAAGTATGCAGAAACCAACGTGGTACTTTGGATGATCTCATTTTAGAAGGAAAACATAATGTTGTCCGGGAGCTTCTGTGATCCTAATTCACTGATAATTTATTAAATTCTAGGTTCTCCAAACAGACATAGTGTATGATGTTGGCAAGAGCTTGAATCCTGCAATAGATATAGGACAAATAGAAGGAGGCTTTGTTCAGGTTTGTTGATGCAAAGACAATATTCATGGTGAACATTTCACATTACCATACCAAAACAACCAACTTGTAACATAATAACCTAAGGCATTTACATTTTTCAATTTTTTTGATATGTAAAAAGGGACCTTAACAGTTATAAATATAGATGTTTAGAAATTTATCATTGTCTATTGCCTTCGTAATTTTAACGTCAGGTACGCCATGAGTTGATGGTTTCATACAAACTTAGCACGTCGTTTCTCTGTTCATTACCCATGAGTTCACAAACCAATCCTAATGAAAAGTTTATTACCATCTTATTTGTAGGGCATGGGGATGGTGACCAGTGAATACATAGATCTTGATAACACAGGGCGAATGAAGAACTGTAGCCCTACAAGCTACAAGATACCGAATGTTCGAAGTATCCCTCGCAAGTTTAATGTAACACTCCTGAAGAACCACAATGTTGTAAAACCGGTCTATTCATCAAAGGTACGGTATCAGTGGTACCGGACACAGCAGTTTTATTATTCTTCTGCTGAAACATGTATGGTGAATCACAATGTTGTGAATACAGTTTAGATACAGCCCTTTCATCTAAGGCCTGTTGCCATATATGTCCCACAAAAGTAAAACCAGTTAAGAACCAGGTAACATGAAAAGAAACACAACCGGCAAATTGTCAAATGTGTGATTTTGCTGTGATACCAGCTATAACTGACAAAATGTTTATAATATTCATCTCAGGTTTCACTATTTAGAAGTAGACCCTCGGTGATAGACCGTCCTTTCGTCAAAGATACAGAGCACTGTAAAGAATATTTCTGAAGATTGAAAGCTTAGGGTATAGACAGACAGAAGTGTATTATATCGCGGAAAAGTCTATAAATAAGGTTATACTTTCTTCAATCCCGTTGCAATATTTTCAGGGTATTGGTGAACCCCCTTACCTCCTCTCTGCTACAGTGTTGGGTGCTATCAAAGATGCAGTGCAGGCAGCGAGAGCCCAGATAGGACTTCATGGACATTTCATACTGGACAGCCCTGCAACTGTAGAGAGAATAAAGAATGCTTGTGGCGACCAGCTTAAAATGAGAAACAAAGAACATTGAAAACAGTTTTGTTGCATAATACATTGTATATGTATAATTTTGTGTATTGGTGGGTAGGCCCCAATTGTGAACAGTGGACTGACACTCGAATAGTCCTATTATTTTACAATTTATAAATGATGTCGTCTAAAGTTGTGTTTTTGTTCCAATTGGGTAAGTACTATTGTTGATATGGGGACAAAAATGAGACAGGTGCGACTCAGGTGCGATACACATATGCATATTATACGAGTAGATCTATAAGGCGTTTTACAATCAGTTTGAACTAATGTTATTGTGAAACCCTTTTTATTATTTTATGTATGATTAGTATATACATTGTATATCATCACACTTAAGACACAAAATCATTTTTGCAACCATTCTAGAAGTCAAATTGACGATAAGTTTTTTCTTTTTTTTATTGTTATTTTTATCTTTTAAATATATGATTCGATTAGGACACCAGACACAATAACTGTCCACAATTTATATGTGAGTAAATAGTTATTATATAAAATCAATTTTCAAACATGTGTGTTATCTTAAGTATCATATCCGTAATAATTTAAATGTATCCTTTTCATGTCTATACATGTTTGCAAATGTTACGATACAAAGTTGAGGACATGGCTTCCTACTGGTTATGTAAATAATGATCGGGCTACTTTTTCGGTCTACAGCAACAATACCCCTATCTGATTATTCTAATACGTGTTCATATTTCAGTTTCTCACTTAGATGCTGTGAACCAGACTCACGACAGAACCCTTCGACAACAATGCCAGAGATTGACATCTCACTCAATGAACTGCTAAAACTTCTAAAAATCACAAACCTGGTAAGGCTGCTGGACCAGGCAGGCTGAAACACCTTTTGCTCAGAGAGCTCAGAGAAGAGATGGCCACGATCATCAAAATCATCTTTGATAGATCATTACAGACAGGCAAGCTCCCGGCAGAATGGCTGACAGCCAACGCAATGCCTGTCTTCAAAAAAGGCGACACATCTGTGGCAGCAAATTACAGACCAATTTCTCTCACTTGCATCCTTTGCAAGGTGCTTGAACATATTCTAGCATCTAATATAGTTAAGCATCTAGATGGACATGGTATCTTGTATGACCAACAGCATGGCTTCAGAGAAAAGCGGTCATGCGAGACCCAGCTCATCATGCTCATAGAGGACCTTGTGAGGAATGGGAGTGCGGGAAAACAGACAGACAGGCCAGTGTAACTGAGATGCTTAAAATCCTAACATGGCGTACATTGGAGCAAAGAAGGGCTGATGCTCGCCTTTGTTTGTTTTAAAAGTTGTCCATGGTTTCGTCGCTGTACCTCTCCCGGACCATATACAGTACAGTGATAGAATATCTAGATAGTACTATCACTCCATGACCTTCAGGCAGGTCTCTACTTCTACAGATTATTACAAATACTCCCCCTCGCAATAGTACAATGGAATGCCCGCCCCAAGTCTGTTGCATGCTTGCAGAGCATTGAGGTCTTTAAGACTGCAATCTGCAAGCTGCATCACTTTTGCACTTAGATCCTAATTCAGTTGTTTTTATCTGATTTTATCTAATCTTAACTGTTTAAACTATTATCTGCTTTAATCCCTCCCTCAAATGCTTTTTAATTTTTATTTACCTGTCCCTTTTCTGTCTGATACTAACAGACGTTGCGCAGACCTGCAAACTTTTTAGAGAGCTGGGCAGAAAGGTCATTTTTCTTTCAGGGAGCAGGGAGCAAAGACCCCCCTGGGGGCCTCAAGAATGTCCGCGAGGGTGTGTGGCAGGATAGATAGATAGATAGATAGATAGATAGATAGATAGATAGATAGATAGATAGATCAGTAGTTTGAAAATTGCCCTGCTATGTTATAAAAGTTCTTCGTTATCTTGCTAAACTTCCGTGGAAGTCTGTGTGGAGAGGTATCACAGAACTTCGACGGGTACATCATGAGCACCATGAGAGATGCCAATAAAATTGTCGTTTTTTGCAATTAGATTTTCATCAAAAGTCTGGCATGGAAGCTTTTTACAAGAATGCGCTTAACATATTAAATACGATTTAGCTTAATTTAAATTTACATGTATAAACACATTCAAGGATATACGCTTCCTTCGGAAGAATAATATTCATGCGAATGAAGAGTAATTAACAATGTCACGAGAAAACAAGTCGGGGTTCCTGACATAGTAGCCCCCGCAGTACAAAGACTGTCCAGTGTCCACATATATCGATACTTGGAAAATCATGATTAAGAATAAAAACTACGCGATAACTCATTGCACATACTGATCGTGTTCTTTGTAACCGAAATATGACAGTATAGGCTTTATCACAACATAGCCTTTTGAGAAATAGAAGGAAGGTTTTATTACTAAAAATGCTTTGCGTTATGGATGTATTTTGAACTGCTTTGACTTAACTTGTTATAGTGAACTTCATCTTGACGTTCATGAATTCCCTCACATTTCTCTGGATAATAGTCACGTGGTGGATAGTTGCTCATCCAGGGCCTGGTATGTATGACTTTATAATGTTTCATAACGTGCAACCTTGCACAAGCACTATATGTGCTGCAAGACCACGAAGTACGTTTGCCATTTCACAAATATGCTTCGGACTCTGTGATGACCCTGACTTGAAGCTACTCACTTAAGTTGGTTGGGGCCGGATCTTATCTGTTGCTTGGCCCACCGAGGTTCAACTGCAGTGTTTTTCTTTTGCTCCGGATATCAATAACTTGTTTTGCGCCCAGGGATCTCCATCAACAGGCAGCTTACTGTGTCTGTGAGCCCTGATTGGTGGTTATCATAATTTATTTATTTATTTTATTTTTTTTTTCATAAAGATTCATTGACTAGATAGTGATTCACCACGAGGACCGAACGTCTAACTAAATGTTGTGAACCACTGCAGAAACTGAAGGTGAGTTTATGCGCCTGTAAAACTAACCACCCCCACTAAGTAATTCTGATCCGTCCAAGGCGATACATTTGTAGTGTTTTTTACTGTTTTATGTTTTGGCGTCGGTCGAAGTTTTGGAAAAAAAGCTGCTTACTCGGCTTACGATGCGCTTTCTTAGTATAAGTACTTGATCGTTACTTTAGTTTATTCCCACCTCGGGTTTTGAAGTGGGAATTTCTTTCTGATTGCGCCTTTTCCTGATCATTGCCTACTTTTACCTTCATAAAAACTAGAAACACCATTTAACATTTATAAAACAAACTTTAACACTGAACGTTCAATATCAAGATCATTGAAATGCACTTGGGCTTCAACAAATCTTAGCTATTTATTTAAACAGCATGGACTGTAGCGCCGCTTATTGTCAACGTGCCGCTTAGTGTAAACGTTGACAAAAAGCGGTGCAGTTGCAACAGTGTCACAGTGTCAACTGTTACTGCCAACATGTTTTTTTTTTATTAATAAAATGTATGAACGAAGATTTTTCCACTTCACTTCCGCCCTCACTTGGGTTCAGATAAGATATTACTTTCAAAAACGGCTTTTTCTGTGGTAAAGTTTTCTAGAAGTCCATATCTTGACAACCACTCATCAGAAAGTATTGATACTTGGGCCATTGATACCCTGTAGGGTTGGCTTTCATTCCATGGCATCGGAACCCTGGGTCCATGTCAGGGGGTGGGGCTAGAGGTTAAAATCTATAACACCATTAATAATGGCTTTTTATATGGTATAGTATTCTAGAAGTCTTTATCTTGAAAACCTTTTATCAGAGGGCTTTCATACTTGGACCATGGTACCCTGTGGGGTTGAGTTTCATCTCATGGCATCGGATCCCTGGATCCATGCAAGGGGTCGGGGCTAAAGGTTAAAATCTAGAATACCATTAATAATGGCTTTTATATGGTATAGTATTCTAGAAGTCTTTATCTTGAAAACCTTTTATCAGAGGGCTTTCATACTCGGACCATAGGTACCCTGTGGGGTCGAGTTTCATTTTATGGCATCGGATCCCTGGGTCCATGTCTGGGGGCGAGGCTGCAGGTTACTGAAACTAAGAACACTGTAAAATGGATATACTGCTGTGTAATTTTTACAAAGAGTCCATATCTTGACAACAACTTATCATGAAGCATTCATACTTCATACACTTTTGGTTCATGCGCGGATCCAGAAAATTTTCTCAGTGTGTGTGTAGGGGGGGGGGGTCCAAATTCCCCAGACGGGTCTGACGGAAAATTTCAACATGGCAAAAATTAATAATCTGGCAATTCCAGGGGGGTCCGGACCCCCTGCCCCCCCTCTGGATCCGCTCATGTGGTTCCATGACATCGGACCTCTGGGTCAGAGTCAGGGGGAGGGGGTGGGGCTAGAGGTCAAAATCTAGAACTCCCTGAAATGTTCTTTCTTTTCATTTCGAAATAACTTAGGAAGATGGTTGGTCATTCATCTTTTAACTTTATAACACTGATCATGGTAAGGGTGGGTTGACCTACTTTCGATGGTTCAATGATTTGGCTTATATCTTGACACTCAATTTGTATATTTTCGTATTTTTTCAGATTATGGGTGAGGATGACCAGACCTTTGACCCCAACATACTTATAGGTCACTGTGACCTTATTTATAAATTATTTCACGGTTCAGTGATTTTGCCTTATATCTTGACACTCAATTAGTATATTTTCATACTTCTTTCAGATTATGAGTGAGTATGACCAGACCTTTGACCCCAATATACGTAAAGGTCAATGTGACCTAATTTCAAGGTTAAGTGATTTTGCCTTATATCTCGGCACTCAATGGTTTATGAACATACTTCTTTCACACTATTTTTGCGTATGACGATACCTTTGACCCTAAAGTAGTCCTAGGTCATTGCGACCTAATTTCACGGTTCAGTGATTTTGCCTTATATCTCGGCACTCACTTGGTATATGGACATATTTCTTTCACAAAATGTTTGTATATGACAAGACCTTTGACCCTTAAATAGTCCTAGGTCCCTGTGACATAATTTCATGCTTCAGTGATTTTTGCCTTATATCTTGACACTCAGTTGGTATATTTTATCATACTTTTTTCAGATTATAGATGATTATGACCAGACCTTTGACCTCAAAGTACTTATATGTCGCTGTGACCTAATTTCACGGTATAGTGATTTTGGCGTATATCTCGGCACTAGATTGGTTTATTTCACACTATGTTTGCATATGACAAGACCTCTTTGACCCTAAAGTAGTCCTAGGTCATTGTGACCTCATAGCACGGTTCAGTGATTTTGTCTTATATCTCGGCATTCAATTGGTACGAGCACATTTCTTTCATAGTATGTTTGTGTATGAAAACCTTTGACCCTAAAGTAGTCCTGGGTCACTGTGACCTAACTCATGGTTCAGTGATTTTGCCTAATATCCTGACACTCAGTTGGTATATGTTCATACTTCTTTCAGATTATGAATGAGTATGGCCAGACCTTCGACCTCAAAGTACTTATAGGTCGGTGTGACCTAATTTCACGTTTCAGTGATTTTGCCTTATATCTCGGCACTCAGTTGGTATGTGAGCATACTTCTTTCACGATATGTTTGCGTATGACATGACCTTTGCCCCTAAAGTATTCCTGGTCACTGTGATCTAATCTTATGGTTCAGTGATTTTGTCTTATATCTCAACACTCAGTTTGTATTTTTCATACTTCTCTAATCAGATTACAAACGAGTCTGACCCGATCTTTAACCTAAACGTACTTATAGGTCACTATGACATAATTTCATGGTCCAGTGATTCTGCTTTATATTTCAACACTCAATTGGTATATGATTAAGTATGACTAGAACTTTCACTCTAAAGTACTTATAGGTCAGTGTGACCTTATTTCACGGTTCAGTGATTTTGCCTTGTATCTCGGCACTCAGCTGGTATAAGAACATTCTTCTTTCACAATATGAGTGAGACATTTAAACCTTGCGTAGTTATAGTTAACTGTCATGGTTCAGTGATTTTGCCTTATAGCATCAAGGCAAAAAGATGTATGAGCATAATGCTTTGGGATACAGGTCAATTTTGGCCTTATGTTTGACAAAGGTCAGAAGCAGTCGAGCGCGCTGTTCTGCGACATCTCTTATTATTCACTACACGAAGTGCATAGAACAGTTATAGTCACATCAGTTTCCGTCTGCGCCCGCATTCCCGTCCGAGTGACACAGCGGTTGAGATTTCTGGAAGCTCATATCGGCTCAAGTCAAATATAGGGGACACCTTAGGGACATAGACAATGAAACACAGGCAGTGGTAGAAGATGGACTAGGAACTGTTATAAAACGGACGGATATTGCATGCAGATCCTAGATGGGATATTATTGATACCCAATCTGAGTTTCAGCAACTGAGCCTGAAAAATAGAAGTACAACAGCATATGCATTAATACGCTATAACATAAAGGACGGAAACACAAAAATTATGTGTATTTCAAAATGCTTGAGGTAAAGACGAGTCGTAAACTATAATAAGAGCTGATAACACATCTGAGGTGTATTGCACACAAGTAATAACCAACAAAATGTTGACAGGTCGACAAGATGACAGGTTGACAGGTCGACAGGTTGACAGATCGACAGGTTGACAGGTCGACAGGTTGACAGGTCGACAGTTGAGAGGTCGACGGAAGTGAAAGAATTGCGCATGCGTGCAAAACATGGGAAATCATAGGGAAGGATGTAGGTCAAGTTCAATGGAGTAAGCATTGATTCACAACGGAATGCCTGGGGGCAAGCCCCCCCCCCGACCCCCGCAAAAGAATGCAAACTCCATATATAGCCATGTTACAGGTGACAAGTCGACAGGATGACAGGTTGACAGTTCGACAGGTAGACAGGTTGACAGGTCGACAGGTCGACAGTTGAGGTCGACGGAAGTGAAAGAATTGCGCATGCGTGCAAACATTGGCAATCATAGGGAAGGATGTAGGTCAAGTTCAAAGGAGTAGGCTTTGATTCACAACGGAATGCCTGAGGGGCAAGCCCCCTAGACCTCCGCAACAGAATGCAAACTCTATATATAGCCATTTTACAGGTGACTGGTCGACAGGATGACAGGTCGACAGGTTGACAGGTCGACAGGTCGACAGGTTGACAGGTCGACAGGTTGACAGGTCGACAGGTAGACAGGTTGACAGGTCGACAGGTAGACAGGTTGACAGGTCGACAGTTGAGAGGTCGACGGAAATGAAAGAATTGCACATGCGTGCAAACTTGGGCAATCATAGGAAAGGATGTAGGTCAAGTTCAATGGAGTAGGCTTTGATTCACATCAGAATGCAAACTCTATATATAGCCATGTTACAGGTGACAGGTCGACAGGATGACAGGTCGACAGGTCGACAGTTGAGAGGTCGACGGAAGTGAAAGAATTGCGCATGCGTGCAAACATTGATTCCCAACGGAATGCCTGGGGGCAAGTCCCCCAGACCCCCGCAATAGAATGCAAACTCCATATATAGCCATGTTACAGGTCGACAGGTCGACAGGTTGACAAATTGACAGGTAGACAGGTCGAAAGGTCGACAGTTGAGAGGTCGACGGAAGTGAAAGAATTGCGCATGCGTGCAAAACGTGGGCAATTATAGGGCAGGATGTAGGTCAAGTTCAGTGGAGTAGGCTTTGATTCACATCAGAATGCAAACTCCATATATAGCCATGTTACAGGTGACAGGTCGACAGGGTGACAGATCGACAGGTTGACAGGTCGACAGGTCGAAAGTTGAGTGGTCGACGGAAGTGAAAGAATTGCGCATGCGTGCAAACATTGATTCCCAACGGAATGCCTGGGGGCAAGCCCCCCAGACCCCCGCAATAGAATGCAAACTCCATATATAGCCATATTACAGGTCGACAGGTCGACAGGTTGACAGATTGACAGGTCGACAGGTCGACAGTTGAGAGGTCGACGGAAGTGAAAGAATTGCGCATGCGTGCAAAACGTGGGCAATTATAGGGAAGGATGTAGGTCAAGTTCAGTGGAGTAGGCATTGATTCACACGGAATGCATGGGGGCAAGCCTGAGTACTAGGCTGTTCTCATTTTAGTGTTTATTGGATCTGTCGACCTGTCGACCTGTCAACCTGTCATCCTATAAACGAGGATGAAAGAATTGCACATGCGTGCAAAACATGGATAATTATAGGGAAGGATGAAGGTAAAGGTCAATGTAGGCAATGATTCACAACGGCAGCCCCCAGACCCCTGCAACAGAATGCGAACTCCATATATAGCCATGTTACAGGTGACAGATTGACAGGTTGACAGGTCGACGGAAGTGAAAGAATTGCGCATGCGTACAAACCATGGGCAATCTTAGGAAGGGTTGTGGGTTAAGTTCAATGGAGTAGGCATTGATTCACAACGAAATGCCTTGGGGGCAAGCCCCTCATACTCCCAGCAACAGAATGCATACTCCATATAAAGCAATGTTACAGGATAAGGTAAGCAGTAAAGTCGGATGACAGGTAGACATTTAAATACAACTATCATGTGAATGTATACCTGAGGGCTAGGCTGTTCTCATTTGACTGTTAATGGGATCTGTCGACCTTTCGACCAGTCAACCTGTCATCCTATAAACGAGAGTGAAAGAATTGCGCATGCGTGAAAAACATGGACAATTATAGGGAAGGGTGTAGGCAAAGGTCAATGGAGTAGGCAAGCCTGAATGCTAGGCTGTTCTTATTTGAGTGTTTATGGGACCTGTCGACCTGTCGACCTGTCAACCTGTCATCCTATAAACGAGGATGAAAGAATTGTGCATGCGTGCAAAACATGGATAATTATAGGGATGGATGTAGGTAAATGTCAATGGAGTAGGCATTGATTCACAACGGAATGCCTGGGGGCAAGCCCCACAGAACCCCCGCAACAAAATGGATACTCCATATATAGCCATGTTACAGGATCGGGTAAGCAGTAGTATGGGACAGATTATGGTTGACAGGTCGACGGAAGTAAAAGAATTGCGCATGCGTGCAAACCATGAACAATCATATGGAAGGATGTTAGTGCAATGGAGTGGGAGCAGGCATTGATTCTCAACGGAATCTCGACCTGTCGACCCGAAGACCTGTTTACCCATCGCCGTGTCAACCTGTCGACCTGTATGCTTATAAGTTGACGTCGGACGTAGGAATAAGGGAGTTGTCCCCTATACTTTACTTGAACCGTTTCGCATTCTGTTGCAGGGGTCTGGGGGCTGCCGTTGTAAAACAATGCCTACTCCATTGACCTTTACCTACATCCTTCCCTATAATTATCCATGTTTTGCACGCATGCGCAATTCTTTCATCCTCGTTTATAGGATGACAGGTTGACAAGTCGACAGGTCGACAGGTTGACAGGTAGACAGGTTGACAGGTCGACAGGTCGACAGTTGAGAGGTCGACGGAAGTGAGAGTATTGCGCATGCGTGCAAACTTGGGTAATCATAGGTAAGGATGTAGGTCAAGTTCAATGGAGTAGGCTTTGATTCACAACAGAATGCAAACTCCATATATAGCCATGTTACAGGTGACAGGTCGACAGGATGACAGGTTGAAAGGTCGACAGGTCGACAGTTGAGAGGTCAACGGAAGTGAAAGAATTGCGCATGCGTGCAAACATTGATTCCCAACGGAATGCCTGGGGGCAAGCCCCCCAGACCCCCGCAATAGAATGCAAACTCCATATATAGCCATGTTACTGGTGACAGGTCGACAGGTTGACAGGTTGACTGGTAGACAGGTTGTCAGGTCAACAGGTCGACAGGTTGACCTGTCGACAGGTCGAAAGGTTGACAGGTTGACAGGTCGACAGGTCGACAGTTGAGAGGTCGACGGAAGTGAAAGAATTGCGCATGCGTGCAAAACATGGGCAATCATAGGGAAGGATGTAGGTCAAGTTCAATGGAGTAGGCATTGATTCAAAACGGAATGCCTGGGGGGCAAGCCCCCCCCCCAGACCCCCGCAAAAGAATGCAAACTCCATATATAGCCATGTTACAGTTGACAAGTCGACTGGATGACAGGTTGACAGTTCGACAGGTAGACAGGTTGACAGGTCGACAGTTGAGGTCGACGGAAGTGAAAGAATTGCGCATGCGTGCAAACATTGGCAATCATAGGGAAGGATGTAGGTCAAGTTCAAAGAAGTAGGCTTTGATTCACAACGGAATGCCTGGGGGCAAGCCCCCTAGACCCCCGCAACAGAATGCAAACTCTATATATAGCCATTTTACAGGTGACAGGTCGACAGGATGACAGGTCGACAGGTTGACAGGTCGACAGATCGACAGGTTGACAGGTCGACAGGTTGAAGGTAGACAGGTTGACAGGTCGACAGGTCGACAGTTGAGAGATCGACGGAAATGAAAGAATTGCACATGCGTGCAAACTTGGGCAATCATAGGGAAGATTGTAGGTCAAGTTCAATGGAGTAGGCTTTGATTCACATCAGAATGCAAACTCCATATATAGCCATGTTACAGGTGACAGGTCGACAGGGTGACAGATCGACAGGTTGACAGGTCGACAGGTCGAAAGTTGAGTGGTCGACGGAAGTGAAAGAATTGCGCATGCGTGCAAACATTGATTCCCAACGGAATGCCTGGGGGCAAGCCCCCCAGACCCCCGCAATAGAATGCAAACTCCATATATAGCCATATTACAGGTCGACAGGTCGACAGGTTGACAGATTGACAGGTCGACAGGTCGACAGTTGAGAGGTCGACGGAAGTGAAAGAATTGCGCATGCGTGCAAAACGTGGGCAATTATAGGGAAGGATGTAGGTCAAGTTCAGTGGAGTAGGCATTGATTCACACGGAATGCATGGGGGCAAGCCTGAGTACTAGGCTGTTCTCATTTTAGTGTTTATTGGATCTGTCGACCTGTCGACCTGTCAACCTGTCATCCTATAAACGAGGATGAAAGAATTGCACATGCGTGCAAAACATGGATAATTATAGGGAAGGATGAAGGTAAAGGTCAATGTAGGCAATGATTCACAACGGCAGCCCCCAGACCCCTGCAACAGAATGCGAACTCCATATATAGCCATGTTACAGGTGACAGATTGACAGGTCGACAGGTCGACGGAAGTGAAAGAATTGCGCATGCGTACAAACCATGGGCAATCTTAGGAAGGGTTGTGGGTTAAGTTCAATGGAGTAGGAATTGATTCACAACGAAATGCCTTGGGGGCAAGCCCCTCATACTCCCAGCAACAGAATGCATACTCCATATATAGCAATGTTACAGGATAAGGTAAGCAGTAATATCGGATGACAGGTAGACATTTAAATACAACTATCATGTGAATGTATACCTGAGTGCTAGGCTGTTCTCATTTGCCTGTTAATGGGATCTGTCGACCTGTCGACCAGTCAACCTGTCATCCTATAAACGAGAGTGAAAGAATTGCGCATGCGTGCAAAATATGGACAATTATAGGGAAGGGAGTAGGCAAAGGTCAATGGAGTAGGCAAGCCTGAATGCTAGGCTGTTCTCATTTGAGTATTTATGGGACCTGTCGACCTGTCGACCTGTCAACCTGTCATCCTATAAACGAGATGAAAGAATTGTGCATGCGTGCAAAACTTTGACAATTATAGGGATGGATGTAGGTAAATGTCAATGGAGTAGGCATTGATTCACAACGGAATGCCTGGGGGCAAGCCCCCCAGACCCCCCGCAACAGAATGGATACTCCATATATAGCCATGTTACTGGATCGGGTAAGCAGTAGTATGGGACAGATTATGGTTGAAAGGTTGACAGGTCGACAGGTCGACGGAAGTAAAAGAATTGCGCATGCGTGCAAACCATGAACAATCATATGGATGGATGTTAGTGCAATGGAGTGGGAGCGGGCATTGATTCACAACGGAATCTCGACCTGTCGACCCGAAGACCTGTTTACCCATCGCCGTGTCAACCTGTCGACCTGTATGCTTATAAGTTGACGTCGGACGTAGGAATAAGGGAGTTGTCCCCTATATTTTACTTGATCCGTTTCGCATTCTGTTGCAGGGGTCTGGGGGCTGCCGTTGTGAATCAATGCCTACTCCATTGACCTTTACCTACATCCTTCCCTATAATTATCCATGTTTTGCACGCATGCGCAATTCTTCAATCCTCGTTTATAGGATGACAGGTTGACAAGTCGACAGGTCGACAGGTTGACAGGTAGACAGGTTGACAGGTCGACAGGTCGACAGTTGAGAGGTCTACGGAAGTGAAAGTATTGCGCATGCGTGCAAACTTGGGTAATCATAGGTAAGGATGTAGGTCAAGTTCAATGGAGTAGGCTTTGATTCACAACAGAATGCAAACTCCATATATAGCCATGTTACAGGTGACAGATCGACAGGATGACAGGTTGACAGGTCGACAGGTCGGCAGTTGAGAGGTCAACGGAAGTGAAAGAATTGCGCATGCGTGCAAACATTGATTCCCAACGGAATGCCTGGGGGCAAGCCCCCCAGACCCCCGCAATAGAATGCAAACTCCATATATAGCCATGTTACTGGTGACAGGTCGACAGGTCGACAGGTTGACAGATAGACAGGTTGACTGGTAGACAGGTTGTCAGGTCAACAGGTCGACAGGTTGACCTATCGACAGGTCGACAGGTTGACAGGTCGACAGTTGAGAGGTCGACGGAAGTGTAAGAATAGCGCATGCGTGCAAAACATGGGCAATCATAGGGAAGGATGTAGGTCAAGTTCAATGGAGTAGGCATTGATTCACAACGGAATGCCTGGGGGGCAAACCCCCCCAGACCCCCGCAAAAGAATACAAATCCATATATAGCCATGCTACAGGTGACAAGTCGACAGGATGACAGGTTGACAGTTCGACAGGTAGACAGGTTGACAGGTCGACAGGTCGACAGTTGAGGTCGACGGAAGTAAAAGAATTGCGCATGCGTGCAAACATTGGCAATCATAGGGAAGGATGTAGGTCAAGTTCAAAGGAGTAGGCTTTGATTCACAACGGAATGTCTGGGCGGCAAGCCCACTAGACCCCCGCAACAGAATGCAAACTCTATATATAGCCATTTTACAGGTGACAGGTCGACAGGATGACAGGTCGACAGGTTGACAGGTCGACAGGTTGAAGGTAGACAGGTTGACAGGTCGACAGGTCGACAGTTGAGAGGTTGACGGAAATGAAAGAACTGCACATGCGTGCAAACTTGGGCAATCATAGGGAAGGGTTGTGGGTTAAGTTCAATGTAGTAGACATTGATTCACAACGAAATGCCTTGGGGGCAAGCCCCTCATACTCCCAGCAACAGAATGCATACTCCATATATAGCAATGTTACAGGATAAGGTAAGCAGTAATATCGGATGACAGGTAGACATTTAAATACAACTATCATGTGAATGTATACCTGAGTGCTAGGCTGTTCTCATTTGACTGTTAATGGGATCTGTCGACCTGTCGACCAGTCAACCTGTCATCCTATAAACGAGAGTGAAAGAATTGCGCATGCGTGCAAAACATGGACAATTATAGGGAAGGGCGTAGGCAAAGGTCAATAGAGTAGGCAAGCCTGAATGCTAGGCTGTTCTCATTTGAGTGTTTATGGGACCTGTCGACCTGTCAACCTGTCATCCTATAAACGAGATGAAATAATTGTGCATGCGTGCAAAACATGGACAATTATAGGGATGGATGTAGGTAAATGTCAATGGAGTAGGCATTGATTCACAACGGAATGCCTGGGGGCAAGCCCCCAAGACCCCCCGCAACAGAATGGATACTCCATATATAGCCATGTTACAGGATCGGGTAAGCAGTAGTATGGGACAGATTATGGTTGAAAGGTTGAAAGGTTGACAGGTCGACGAAAGTAAAAGAAATGCGCATGCGTGCAAACCATGAACAATCATATGGAAGGATGTTAGTGCAATGGAGTGGGAGCGGGCATTGATTCACAACGGAATCTCGACCTGTCGACCCGAAGACCTGTTTACCCATCGCCGTGTCAACCTGTCGACCTGTATGCTTATAAGTTGACGTCGGACGTAGGAATAAGGGAGTTGTCCCCTATATTTTACTTGATCCGTTTCGCATTCTGTTGCAGGGGTCTGGGGGCTGCCGTTGTGAATCAATGCCTACTCTATTGACCTTTACCTACATCCTTCCCTATAATTATCCATGTTTTGCACGCATGCGCAATTCTTCAATCCTCGTTTATAGGATGACAGGTTGACAAGTCGACAGGTCGACAGGTTGACAGGTAGACAGGTTGACAGGTCGACAGGTCGACAGTTGAGAGGTCGACGGAAGTGAAAGTATTGCGTATGCGTGCAAACATTTATTCCCAACGGAATGCCTGGGGGCAAGCCCCCCAGACCCCCGCAATAAAATGCAAACTCCATATATAGCCATGTTACTGGTGACAGGTCCACAGGTCGACAGGTTGACAGATAGACAGGCTGACTGGTAGACAGGTTGTCAGGTCAACAGGTCGACAGGTTGACCTGTCGACCTGTAGGTTGACAGGTTGACAGGTCGACAGTTGAGAGGTCGACGGAAGTGAAAGAATTGCGCATGCGTGCAAAACATGGTCAATCATAGGGAAGGATGTAGGTCAAGTTCAATGGAGTAGGCATTGTTTCACAACGGAATGCCTGGGGGCAAGCCCCCCCCCCCCCCCAGACCCCCGCAAAAGAATACAAACTCCATATATAGCCATGTTACAGGTGATAAGTCGACAGGATGACAGGTTGACAGTTCGACAGGTAGACAGGTTGACAGGTCGACAGGTCGACAGTTGAGGTCGACGGAAGTGAAAGAATTGCGCATGCGTGCAAACATTGGCAATCATAGGGAAGGATGTAGGTCAAGTTCAAAGGAGTAGGCTTTGATTCACAACGGAATGTCTGCGGGGCAAGCCCACTAGACCCCCGCAACAGAATGCAAACTCTATATATAGCCATTTTACAGGTGACAGGTCGACAGGATGACAGGCCGAGAGGTTGACAGGTCGACAGGTTGACAGGTCGACAGGTTGAAGGTTGACAGGTCGACAGGTCGACAGTTGACAGGTCGACGGAAATGAAAGAACTGCACATGCGTGCAAACTTGGGCAATCATAGGGAAGGATGTAGGTCAAGTTCAATGGAGTAGGCTTTGATTCACATCAGAATGCAAACTCCATATATAGCCATGTAACAGGTGACAGGTCGACAGGATGACAGGTCGACAGGTTGACAGGTCGACAGTTGAGAGGTCGACGGAAGTGAAAGAATTGAGCATGCGTGCAAACATTGATTCCCAACGGAATGCCTAGAGGCAAGCCCCCCAGACCCCAGCAATAGAATGCAAACTCCATATATAGCCATGTTACAGGTCGACAGGTCGACAGGTTGACAGATTGACAGGTAGACAGGTCGACAGTTGAGAGGTCGACGGAAGTGAAAGAATTGCGTATGCGTGCAAAACGTGGGCAATTATAGGCAAGGATGTAGGTCAAGTTCAGTGGAGTAGGCATTGATTCACACGGAATGCATGGGGGCAAGCCTGAGTACTAGGCAGTTCTCATTTTAGTGATTATTGGATCTGTCGACCTGTCCACCTGTCAACCTGTCATCCTATAAACGAGGATGAAAGAATTGCACATGCGTGCAAAACATGGATAATTATAGGGAAGGATGTAGGTAAAGGTCAATGGAGTAGGCAATGATTCACAACGGCAGCCCCCAGACCCCTGCAACAGAATGCGAACTCCATATATAGCCATGTTACAGGTGACAGATTGACAGGTTGACAGGTCGACAGGTCGACGGAAGTGAAAGAATTGCGCATGCGTAGAAACCATGGGCAATCATAGGAAGGGTTGTGGGTTAAGTTCAATGGAGTAGGCATTGATTCACAACGAAATGCTTTGGGGGCAAGCCCCTCATACTCCCAGCAACAGAATGCATATTCCATATATAGCAATGTTACAGGATAAGTTAAGCAGTAATATCGGATGACAGGTAGAGTAGGCATTGATTCACAACGGAATGCCTGGGGGGCAAGCCCCCCAGAACCCCCGCAACAGAATGGATACTCCATATATAGCCATGTTACAGGATCGGGTAAGCAGTAGTATGGGACAGATTATGGTTGAAAGGTTGACAGGTCGACAGGTCGACGGAAGTAAAAGAATTGCGCATGCGTGCAAACCATGAACAACCATATTGAAGGATGTTAGTGCAATGGAGTGGGAGCGGGCATTGATTCACAACGGAATCTCGACCTGTCGACCCGAAGACCTGTTTACCCATCGCCGTGTCAACCTGTCGACCTGTATGGTTATAAGTTGACGTCGGACGTAGGAATAAAGGAGTTGTCCCCTATACTTTACTTGAACCGTTTCGCATTCTGTTGCAGGGGTCTGGGGGCTGCCGTTGTGAATCAATGCCTACTCCACTGACCTTTACCTACATCCTTCCCTATAATTATCCATGTTTTGCACGCATGCGTAATTCTTTCATCCTCGTTTATAGGATGACAGATTGACAGGTCGACAGGTCGACAGGTTGACAGGTCGACATGTCGACAGTTGAGAGGTCGACGGAAGTGAAAGTATTGCGCATGCGTGCAAACTTGGGTAATCATAGGTAAGGATGTAGGTCAAGTTCAATGGAGTAGGCTTTGATTTACAACTCCATATATAGCCATGTTACAAGTGACAGGTCGACAGGATGACAGGTTGACAGGTTTACAGGTCGACAGTTGAGGGGTCAACGGAAGTGAAAGAATTGCGCATGCGTGCAAACATTGATTCCCAACGGAATGCCTGGGGTCAAGCCCCCCAGACCCCCGCAATAGAATGCAAACTCCATATATAGCCATGTTACTGGTGACAGGTCGACAGGTCGACAGGTTGACAGATAGACAGGTTGACTGGTAGACAGGTTGTCAGGTCAACAGGTCGACAGGTTGACCTGTCGACAGGTCGACAGGTTGACAGGTCGACAGGTCGACAGTTAAGAGGTCGACGGAAGTGAAAGAATTGCGCATGCGTGCAAAACATGGGCAATCATAGGGAAGGATGTAGGTCAAGTTCAATGGAGTAGGCATTGATTCACAACGGAATACCTGGGGGGCAAGCCCCCCAGACCCCCGCAAAAGAATTCAAACTCCATATATAGCCATGTTACAGGTGACAAGTTGACAGGTTGACAGTTCGACAGGTAGACAGGTTGACAGGTTGACAGGTCGACAGTTGAGGTCGACGGAAGTGAAAGAATTGCGCATGCGTGCAAACATTGGCAATCATAGGGAAGGATGTAGGTCAAGTTCAAAGGAGTAGGCTTTGATTCACAACGGAATGTCTGGGGGGCAAGCCCCCTAGACCCCCGCAACAGAATGCAAACTCTATATATAGCCATTTTACAGGTGACAGGTCGACAGGATGACAGGTCGACAGGTTGACAGGTCGACAGGTTGACAGGTCGACAGGTTGAAGGTAGACAGGTTGACAGGTCGACAGGTCGACAGTTGAGAGGTCGACGGAAATGAAAGAATTGCACATGCGTGCAAACTTGGGCAATCATAGGGAAGGATGTAGGTCAAGTTCAATGGAGTAGGCTTTGATTCACATCAGAATGCAAACTCCATATATAGCCATGTTACAGGTGACAGGTCGACAGGATGACAGGTCGACAGGTTGACAGGTCGACAGTTGAGAGGTCGACGGAAGTGAAAGAATTGCGCATGCGTGCAAACATTGATTCCCAACGGAATGCCTGGGGGCAAGCCCCCCAGACCCCCGCAATAGAATGCAAACTCCATATATAGCCATGTTACAGGTCGACAGGTCGACAGGTTGACAGATTGACAGGTAGACAGGTCGACAGTTGAGAGGTCGACGGAAGTGAAAGAATTGCGCATGCGTGCAAAACGTGGGCTATTATAGGGAAGGATGTAGGTCAAGTTCAGTGGAGTAGGCATTGATTCACACGAAATGCATGGGGGCAAGCCTGAGTACTAGGCTGTTCTCATTTTAGTGTTTATTGGATCTGAAGACCTGTCGACCTGTCAACCTGTCATCCTATAAACGAGGATGAAAGAATTGCACATGCGTGAAAAACATGGATAATTGTAGGGAAGGATGTAGGTAAAGGTCAATGGAGTAGGCCGCAATGATTCACAACGGCAGCCCCCAGACCCCTGCAACAGAATGCGAACTCCATATATAGCCATGTTACAGGTGACAGATTGACAGGTTGACAGGTCGACAGGTCGACGGAAGTGAAAGAATTGCGCATGCGTACAAACCATGGGCAATCATAGGAAGGGTTGTGGGTTAATTTTAATGGAGTAGGCATTGATTCACAACGGAATGCCTAGGGGGCAAGCCCCTCATACTCCCAGCAACAGAATGCATACTCCATATAAAGCAATGTTACAGGATAAGGTAAGCAGTAATATCGGATGACAGGTAGACATTTAAATACAACTATCATGTGACTGTATACCTGAGTGCTAGGCTGTTCTCATTTGACTGTTAATGTGATCTGTCGACCTGTCGACCAGTCAACCTGTCATCCTATAAACGAGAGTGAAAGAATTGTGCATGCGTGCAAAACATGGACAATTATAGGGAAGGGTGTAGGCAAAGGTCAATGGAGTAGGCAAGCCTGAGTGCTAGGCTGTTCTCATTTGAGTGTTTATGGGATCTGTCGACCTGTCGACCTGTCGACCTGTCAACCTGTCATCCTATAAACGAGGATGAAAGTATTGTGCATGCGTGCAAAGCGTGGATGTAGGTAAAGGTCAATGGAGTAGGCATTGATTCACAACGGAATGCCTGGGGAAGCCCCCAGACCCCCCGCAACAGAATGGATACTCCATATATAGCCATGTTACAGGATCGGGTAAGCAGTAGTATGGGACAGATTATGGTTGGCAGGTTGACAGGTCGACAGGTCGACGGAAGTAAAATAATTGCGCATGCGTGCAAACCATGAACAATCATATGGAAGGATTTTAGTGCAATGGAGTGGCAGCGGGCTTTGATTCACAACGGAATCTCGACCTGTCTACCCGAAGACCTGTTTACCCATCGACCTGTCAACCTGTCGACCTGTATGCTTATAAGTTGACGTCGGACGTAGGAATAAGGGGGGTGTCCCCTATACTTTACTTGAACTCTCATATCTTTACAACCACTCACCAGCATGCGTTCATATATGGACCATAGCTACCCTGTAAGATGGGCTTTCGTTCCATGACGTCAGGTGGTCCATGCCCGGGGTAGAGCTAATGGTTAAATCTAAAACACATTCAAAAATAATATTACTGTGTTATAGATTTCTACACTGAAGAGCTTTAAAAACGCAAAAAACGAAAATTGGTATTTTTTGCACCAAGAACATTTTTAGCCTTCCTTAACAGATGAAAGGGGTCGGTAACTATACTCTACTTCTATTTTTACATGAAACCGGCATTTGTAAAGTCACTGACCACCCACAGCAATAAAAAGCCATTTTACACTTTTTGCCATGCGGCGTCTCGTTGAATTAATGAAGAAAAATATTTGACCATTTCATACGGAGCTTGTAGTAATCCATATATAAAAAACACCTTGGTTTTACTTTGGTCTCATTTTTGACCATTCTACAGGTTTTTGAAAATAATTATGCGGCACAATTGAATTTTTACAAACTTGATGATGTATATATGACGTCACGTGACGTCATATTTACCATCTTTCATCTATACGGCACTGCAGCAGTCCCTCCCAGGCTATTAAGACAGTGAAAGGTTGACGCCGGTCTGATCAACCGAACTTTTCACGTCAAGGCACTAATGTCTCTAGTGATTTGACGTTAGGACGCTATATTACGTCGATAACGTCGACCATGACCATTCAAGATAAGCTAGCAATATTGCCAGACAATCAATACAACTGACAAAACCTGTGCTTGTAATGAAATAGCAATGATCTTTATGCCAAGGAGCAAATTGTAGTCGTGCTCAATGTTATTTGCAGTTTTGGATTTTAGGGGTATTGCTTTATCAAGGACTGTTGCTCTCACATTACTCATTATTTTGATACGAAATTCACAGCATAGTTTGCAAACATATCAATGTTTATGTGTGTCAGATTTCATCAAAATCGATTTAAAAGAAATATGAAATAACATTTGAATTACAACTTTTGCGTTTTTAAAGCTTTTCAGTGTAGAAGCCCATGAGTGATTGTTATTTCCTTGGGACATACATGTAGATACCCTCTAGGAATTTTCGTTTCATTCCATTGCCTGAGACCCTGGGCCCATGCTCTGTGGTGGGTATGGAGGTTAAAATCGAGAAAACGATCAAAATCGGCTGCATTGCGGCATAGTTTTTCCGATGAATTCCCTTGCTTGACAACCGCATACCAGAAAGCAACCACGCTTCGACCAAGATTATCCTGTAGTATTGGCTTTCATTCCATGGTATCGGACCCCTAGATTCATAGAATGGGATTGGGCTAGAGATGAAATTCTAAAACACCTTAAATGAATATAGTTTTGCGAAATTTGAATGTTGTGACTGCTTCCAAACGGTCAAGCCTTTATATTTTATTTGCTATTACTGCAGCTAGTGTTGTGCAGTGTGATGGCCCTAAAATGTCTCCCCGTACATCATCTATAGTGCAGATTATGTTTTTATCTAGGTCCATTGAGATAAGTTAAGATTTTCAGTGTTCAAAACACTCACGTTTAGAAACATACTTCTAAGCAATGTTTAAATTATTTGACCCCGTTTAGAAATGTGTCTTTGATTTAGACTTCTCGTGTAAATTTTCGAAATAACAGTACATAGTCTGGCTGTCCTTGTCGGTTTTAAAAGGGCTACTGATGAGGGTTCATTACCCGAAATTGCGCAATATAGTCCATACTATCTCCCTTTGAATGTTTTGACTGCATCCAAAGGATCAAGCCTTTATAGTTTATTCTATAAGTCTGTAATTTGAGAGCCATTGGTTAGAAAACCTTCATACTTTGCCCAAGAAAACATTGCGAGGTTCGTTTCTGTCCCATAACATTCGACTCCAGGGATTATGCATGGGGTTGGTGCTTGAGTTGAAAATGTAGAACGCCTTAAAATATTTGTTTCCTTTATTTCTTTATAGGAACGACTTGCAAGTTATCTCTTTACTTCGTGACTGGGGTATGTGACTCATTAAGTGAAGGTCGGGTTGACCTACTTTCCATGGTCAGGTGATTATGTCTTGCATCTTGATACTGATACTCAGTTGGTGTATGAATATGCTTCTTTCAGAAAGTGGATTCGAATGATCACACCTTCGACCCGAAAGCAGTCATAGGTCACATACGAACATGTTTCTCAGATAATGTGTATGACCGGACGTTTGACCCAAAAGTAGTGATAGGTCACAGAGACCTTATTTCATGGTCGAATTATTTTGCGTTATATCTTGGCACTTATCTGGTATGTGAACACGTTTCTTTCAGATAATGAATACGTATGACAGGACCTTACATCCAAAAGTAGTCATAGGTCCTAGTGACCTAATTTCATGGTTCAGTGATTTGTCTTATATCTTGACACTCAGTTAGTATGTGAACATGCGTGTTTAAGATAATATAATTGTTTAGCCTTAATTAGTCATAGGCCACATTGGTCTTATTCTTGGAATGGCCACATCTTTGATCCGAGAGTAGCAATTATACACAGTGGCCTTATTTCTTGATCCCGTGATTCGGCCTTCTATTTTGACAATCAGCTAGTATATGCACTTGCTTAATCTAGATAATGTGTTGGTATAACCTTTGGCCCAAATTAAGATATTCTCATGGTTCATCTATTTTGCAATATATATTCTAGAGCGACAGATTTGTGACCAACGCGCTAGATAACTATTAGTCAGGCTTACATTCCATGGTATCGTTAACATATTGACACTAACGGTTGCAACCGCAACCCTTAGTGGTAACGTGTTGACACTAACGGTTGCGACCGCAACGCTTAGTGTTAACGTGTTGACATTAACGGTTGCAACTGCAACGCTTAGTGTGAACGTGTTGACACTAACGTTTGCAACTGCAACGCTTATTGTTAACATGTTGACACTAACTGTTGCAACTGCAATGCTTAGTGCTAACATATTGACATAAACGGTTTCAACTGCAACGTTTAGTGTTAACGTGTTGACATTAACGGTTGCAACTGCTACTCTTACTGTTTTAATTTTGACACTAACTGTTGCAACCGCAACGCTTAGTTTTAACGTGTTGACACTAACGATTGCAACTGCAACGCTTAGTGTTAACATGTTGACACTAACGGTTCCAACTGCAACGCTTAGTGTTAACATGTTGACACTAATGGTTGCAACCGCAACGCTTAGTTTTAACATGTTGACACTAATGGTTGCAACTGCAACGCTTAGTGTAAACATGTTAACATTAACGGTTGCAACTGCAACGCTTAGTGTTAATGTGTTGACACTAACGGTTGCAACTGCAACGCTTAGTGTTAGCATGTTGACACTAACGGTTGCAACCGAAACGCTTAGTGTTAACGTGTTGACACTAACGGTTGCAACTGCAACGCTTATTGTTAACGTGTTGACACTAACGGTTGCAACTGCAACGCTTAGTGTTAAGGTGTTGACACTAACGGTTGCAACCGCAACGCTAAGTGCTAACATGTTGACACTAACAGTTGCAACTCAAACACTTAGTGTTAACGTGTTTACACTGACGGTTCCAACTGCAACGCTTAGTGTTAACATGTTGACACTAACGATTGCCACTGCTACACTTAAGTGTTATAATGTTGACACTAACGGTTTCAACCGCAACGCTTAGTGTTAACGTGTTGACACTTAGTCTAATGGTTGCAACCGCAACGCTTAGTGTTAACATGTTGACACTAACGGTTGCAACTGCTACACTTAGTGTTATTATGTTGACACTAACGGTTGTAACTGTAACGCTTAGTTTTAACGTATTGACACTAACGGTTGTAACTGCAACGCTTAGTTTTTACGTGTTGACACTAACGGTTGCAACTGCAATGCTTGGTGTTAACATTTTGACACTACGGTTGCAACTGCAACGCTTAGTGTTAACATTTTGACACTAACGGTTGCAACTGCAACGCTTAGTGTTAATACGTTGACACTAACGGTTGCAACTGCAACGCTTAGTGTTAACATGTTGACATTAACGGTTGCAACTGCATCTAAAAACGGTTTAAACTGCTACTCTTATTGTTATAACAAAATATGAAAACATACATAAAGCGCTAACTACACAAAAATTCAACACCAAGACACAAAACAATAAGAAACATTAATATAAAGTGGCGGGCTTAAATCGGTTTTACATGGCCATAGCCTCACCCTCAGCTTCTGCAGTGGTTCACAATATTTAGTAAGTTGTTCGGTTTTCGTGGTGAATCTCTAACTAGTCAATGAATCATCAGGGACAAAGAAATAAATCATGATAACCATCATGATGAATCAAAAGCGAGGACTCAGATTCAGTAAAATAAAAACTCTTTAAATCCAAATTGGAAAAAGTATTTTGTGAGAAACACAATGCACATTTTCCTCCATATTTACATTTTAAGTTTTCTTTTCAGCATCCTCATGTGGCGGACTTCAGACTGGGAGGAAGGGAGAGATAAAAACTCCAAATTTTCCTATTGACTATGGTAACAATGTAGACTGCACATGGACAATAAGAGTGGGAAATGGGGAAACAATTGTTATTGAGTTTCTACAGTTTTATGTAGAAAAATCAATACTGTCGGGTGTTGACTGCTCAGACACTTTCTCGGTGAGTATATTTAGGAAATATTGTTATTATATTGAAAAACTGAACAAGTCCGGTACAGTTTTAGGAATTTCTTCTCCTTGTCTCCTTAGTTTGAAAGATTGACGTGTCAGTACTTTTTCTATTCTTTATTCATATTTACAGGTATACGATGGTCCAGAGTCGGCAAGCCGCCAACTTATCGACACGCCATGCGGTTACACAATTCCAGGACCCCTGTATTCCTCAAGAAATATCCTGACCTTGAACTTTATTTCGGATGAGAGGAACGTATACATATATTACGGCGTCCATTTGAAATGGAAAGGTATTGATTTGATAAAAAATGAATTTTTAAAAGGTGAGGACATGTGCATGCGTGCTTATATGCGTGCAAATGTCCTTGACAGTTCAAGTTGAAAACATTTTAGTTTTGATACAATGTTTCCGCAAACGATCTACCAAACACATACAAATTGGCCCTATATATTGTTGCCCAATTCAGGGAGCGTAGTTTAGGTAAGTGTATGTATTTTATCCTTATTTGTCGCGGCAAATCTGTCGCGTAGACATATAACAGAAAAGATTAATTTATACAAAATATGTTGATTGAAACAAAAATGAACTTCTAACGTGATCTGGGTTTAGATCACGTTTCTATCGTGATCTGGTATTCTGAAAAATCAGTTGATACATTTTCCAACCAATGTTTAATATATTTGGCCAAATGTGGATTATACTTGTCTTTGTATCAACTACCCTGTTGAAAGTTGCAAAATTACAGTACTTCTCCTTGGCTCCATGTTTCCAAATCTAGAGGGCCACTGAAGAGGCTTAAGTAGCCGAAACCGCGGTACCCTTTCTCATTAATATGTGCACTGCTCTTAAAGGATCTCAGTTTTATTTTTATTAGTAGGAGTTCACTTAACGATTGTTCTCGGAAAATGTTTTGTTTACAGTTTCAGATAAATTTACCTTATATAAAGAACCAAAGAAATGGGAAGAAGCTAACTCCGCATGTCTGAATGAGGGTGGGCATTTGGCAGTAAAATCCGATTTGAATACACAGCTTATGATAAACCTTATTGGTGACAGATCAGACAGTCTATGGATTGGCGAATATTACACACCATGGATTTGGCTACAAGGTAGTGTTATAAGCTTTCCCCTTCAGAATAAACAGGGACCCTGTTTTTCATTAGCATTACCATTCATGTATACCATGTCATAATTTGATTTCCGTTTTTCTTGCATTGCAGGTTGTTACAAAGACCAAGACTTAAACCTAACATCTTCCAAACGCTTCGTGGAAACGAAGGAAAACGAAGCCAAAGTGTGTCAACACCACTGCCTTGATACCGTTTATTTCGGAATGAAGGTGAGAAACATAAAGAAGGTACAAGTGGGCAGGTGCACTCAGAAACTCCCCCTTCAAAAACCATAGTGGGAAAACCCATATAGACAAATAGGTACTTTTACATAAAAACATACCGAAAGCCGATTGATAATAAAATATAAAGGTTGGATCCTTTGGAAGCAATAAAAACATTCAAAGGGAGCTAGTATGGACTATATTGTACAATTTCGGGCAATGAACCCTCATCAGTAGCCCTTTTAAAACCGGCGACGAAAGCCAGACCATTACACTGTAATTTCGAAAAGTCTACGAAGTCAACATCAAGAACATATTCCTGAACGTGGTCGAATGAGCAGTTATTTCCCAATAGGCGGCTTCTCAGTAACCCGAATTGAAATAAAATATGAAAACGTACCAAAGGTTCAAACAGCAAGAACATTCGAATCCAAAACATATAACAAAGGAGCCATAACAGAAGTATCGCGTTGTTTAAACATATTTATTTCATCTGATAACATATAATACAAACATGAATATACACAGTCAAACAGGATCAGAGCGGAAGCAAACTGCTTATTTAGCTCCTCTCCTGTTGGAACGATCAGTATACTAAAATAACTAGGGGCTTAAACCGAATTTACAGGCGCCCTAAGCTTCTGCAGAGGTTCAGTGATACACAAATATTAAGAAATAAGGAAATCATGTTATTCTATTCTATTCTTTGTCAGAAATTATTTATACATAAATACCAACATGAAACAGCCTTTGAAGGTAAGATGGTCACAATGCTAGCTTGGACAGAACAAATCTAAAATGCAGAGGGCTAGTGAACGACCTTTTGGGTGGCCACAAAGTCCTGCAGCATAAAACTCATAAATGGAATGATTTAGATTAATGTGAACCACAACAGCAGTACCGCCTTGGAAAGGTAAGTTAAAAATAAAGGGGGTTTAATCGATTTTACAGGCGCTTAACCTCTACCTCATCTTCAGCAGTGGCTCACAACATTTAGTGAGTTGTTTGGTCCTCGTGGTGAATGTCTAACTAGTCAATGATTCTTCAAGAACAAACAAAATAATTTACGATAATCACCCTGATTAATCAAAAACGAGGATTCAACAGACTCAGCCGTTTTTGTTATAAGGAAACGAGAACCGAACCTGGCCACGTTCTACTGCGCTATATATCAAACTAGTCAATTTGTTTTTCATATTTTTTAACTAGTCTTTTATTATTAAAAAAACTACTGATTTTTTTAATTTCTATTTCACGTACTATTTCATCTGCATATTAGCTCCTTCCCCGCCGGAGACGACTCGTTTCGAACCCCTCCTCCCCCAGACGAGTCTTGTCCTGTAAACTACACTGGTAAGGCAAATTTGGATTGATATTTGTCATCCTATCCCTTCTGCTACAGAAAACGCCGTCGGTAGAAAGGAAGTCTCCGTTATGTTTCATAACTATAGGACAGTAATCCTTCATTAAAGAGCTAGGAAGCCTCTGTTTGAAGCGAAAAAATGATTGTTGTTGGATCGAAAGGTACTAATAACCAAACCGGATCCTTTCAGAGGAAATATGCGTTGCCCGTTCCTTTTGGAGCAGTGTAAGGATAAGGATTCAAGTCCCGTAAAATCCCTTCAGCATTTTTTACTGACCCTTCTGAGCCGACTCTCTTGTGATTTGTATGCATGAATGTTTTCTGTTTACCCAAGCTTTCTGTTGTACTCATCATATTTGCATTTGGTTGAAGCTACGTGTAGCTGTTTGCATGCTACCTTGTTGGGAAAGGGTTCGTCATATTTCTCCTCATGCGCGTTGTTGTGATGTTTTGTGTTGAGCGTTTTATATAACTCAACATTTGCTTTGTAGCCCAAACTAAAGTTGAATTATTTTCTACGTTACAGGGAATTGAATGCTATTGTCTAACGACAGAGGATATGGATAGGCTTGTTTTCGCTAGGTCGTTTATAGAGTGCGACACCCCTTGTTCGGGAAATGATAAAGAAAGATGTGGTGGAGCTTTTAGTCTTACAGTCTACATGAACGGTAAAGTTTATCTATTGCGAGGATAATCTATGTACGATCTATCCGCGTATGATGTTTTTTAAAAGTCAATATGGGCGAAAACTTCTAGTATCATCACAAGTACAAACTTCCATGAACGATTCGGATGAAAATACATAAACATAAATAAATCATAACATATCGGGGAAGGTAGATGACTCGGAAATGATCCTTTCGTCTAACATGACAACAGGTAGAAATTGCCCTTCTTTGAAATATTTACATCTGTTATGTATACTGCATCTTGGAGTATATTAAGACATTTTGAAGTATAGAAAACAAACACAATCTTGTAAAATGTGCTCAGTTTGATCAGATTCTTTTAGTTTGACTGCTATCTCCGACTACCATGAGAGATAGCATTGAACATCGACAGAAACATCCTGGGTAGGTTCAATAAACTTTATTTTGTTTCCTCTATTTAGACGTCTGCTGGGAAAACTCGTCTACATGGGTTACTAAAATATCAAGAACCATATCTGGGAAATCCTGTCAAGCGTGGTCGTCTGACTTTCCACATGCGCATGCCTTCCACGGTGATGACATGTTTCCAGATGGAAACGAGACTCTAGCCTCAAACTACTGTCGAGACCCGGATGGTAAAGGTGCACCATGGTGTTTTACCACAGATCCCAATATGCCATGGCAATTCTGTGACGCTCCACCCTGTCCAGGTCATGAACAAGTATCTTTATTTGTTAATGGGCTAGATTGAAATTTTCTTGAAGACTCGTATTTTAGCACTAATGTCATTAATAGACAAAGGATTCTTACATACAACGCTATTCCAAATTCAAAGCTTTACATACATGTATACACGTGAGTTCGATTCCGTGAAAAGTGTAGTTCATGGCTAATGTTATGATTGGTGAATAAAGTGTGCCAACAAATCTTGAGATGCAAAAGGATATGTTTATGGTAGTAATTTTGAAAACGAAATAACATAAAATTAATCGCTTTAGCGATACGCACAAGTATCAACTCCTTATTCTGATTTGGGTTGGATTATTAATTGTGATTTGATACAATTTCTCGTACATGTATAGATGAAGATAGACTAAAGCCTTCTCATGTTTTCATTTACACGTCATATTGAAGGATATGTTCTCCGAATATTATTCAGCTACCTCATTCCTAAATATATCTTTTTTTCACCAGGTACATGCTGGGGTGACCCGACTGAGTATTCTGGCCATTTGAATGTATCTGTGCACGGACATAAATGTACAAACTGGGCGGACGAACCACCGTCTAAATATATGTACATTCACGACGCCTCCCAATATCCAGACTCTACAGTCTCTAAGGCATCTAACTATTGTCGATCTCCTAATGGATATCCATCTCTTTGGTGCTTAATAGGTGGTGATAGATGGGACTCTTGTGGAGCGCCGCCTTGCTTTGGTAACTTAACGCCTAAATCCAAAATTAAATGCCTGTGCATTTGCAAATGTTAAATGCAGTTCAACAGTTGCGTCTTAGGGATCGAGCTAAGCGAATCTCGAAGCCAGTACTGACGAAAGATCTCTATATTTTTGTCTTACCTGAGGCAACCCACTCCCATCGAGTACCGTGTACCCTCTATTTTAGACGGTGTACCAAAAGCTATTTTACAGGCCTTCAGTGAAAAACTGGTTTAAGCAGGTGTTACATGTAAATATTGGGCTTATCTTTTATCATCCTGGTGTATTTTTATCTAGTTATGTTAAACACATACTATGTGTCATTTTCAACAATTAAGAGTTATTTAAGTAGAAGAACAAAGTCAGATTTTAATGAGACATGTCCCCCTCAAAAGTTAATATTTGTCTAAATAAATCTTATGCATATGTTCTGTAAAAGATTCAGCAACGGAAGAGGAAATTGGTGAACTTTGTCGAGTATTCTGGACACAAGGCAGCAAATTCTACTTCAAACAACACGATTGTGCTGAAGGGGAATATTATTCCTGTTTCGTCGACGGTAAGGGATAGTTTCGCCAATTCCATTTGATGATGCCTTTGTATGCAATACGCCAAAACCTTGTCTATAACAGATACTGTTAACCGACCGTCCTGTTTTGACCAGGCATGCCTTACGAGGGATGTTCTTTAATTCTTGTCATTGACTAATTTTCTCCTAAACCATCATCTATACCAGAAGAAAATTACTTGGTATTTTAAGAGTGGTTTTTTGCAATATTGAAATCACCCAACCATTTTAAGATGATACAATTAATCATGGCGAACCTGAAGAGGGGCACCTCTATGACACTACATACATGTACTTCACCCAGTCACAAAAGGCAGAATAATGTTTGAATTAGAACGGTTAGAAGAACGATTTTCATAACCTTGCCAACATAGGCGAAAAGTTATTTTCCTAAAACAGAAATTGCAATTTTTACTAGAACTGTAACAAAGCACTACACATGTTTGTTATCATTGAATTATTAAATTGAAAGAAGCTCGGTATAGAGGTTTCAGAGCCTCATAATTCCATTCCCAGTTATGACTAATCCAAAACTTTTAATGCTGATTTGTACCAGATCTTTGCTAATTCCATTGATAAAAGTTTTGGATTGTTCATACTCTAAAACCTTGATTTATGAGTTGTAGCGTTTTAAAAAATAACACAAACTTCCTTTGTAAGAGGCGTCCATACCACAATAAAATCATGTGCTAATACCACTACAACGTCCCAAAATCTATTTATTTGATATGTTTAAGAAGCGTTTTAGTAGACGGTTTCAATAAAAAAAATTGACTAGGATTCTATTACGATAGAGACGAATAGCTTTCCTAGAAACGAGGCGCCTGTTTTACCTTAAAGCTGTCGTAAATGTTAAATTGCCAGTTGAGCAATTTACAGCGAATATCCATATAAACTATTTTAGACAAAATTAAGGTAACTATGAATTTGATATATTTACTGGACAATCCGGTTTGAAAAATATGAAAATATTGAAATGCGTAGCCTGTGCAGTGATTTTAAATGGTGTATATTCAAGTTATAATGACGTCACAAATAAAGGCCAATAATTCCATACAGTAAAAATGAAAACATTCTACAAAAGTGTTTTCTGATGCTTACGTGAATAGCAAATTTATTTGTAAGATGGAAGTGGGCCTATATTTAGTGTTGCGAATGTTATAGCATTTTCTACACTTGTGATCAAAATTACATATTGTAAATTAATTGGAAAATTACGCAGTGTCATTACTGTGAACTGTTTTAGAATGCGATTACTGTAGGATCGTGCGTCAGAGAGCAATGATTTTGATACTAATCTAATCAGAAAAGATTGGCCTTTCACCACATACAAACAACATTCTCGTAGTTAGTCCACGGAAAAGTAATCAAGCAAATGACAAGAATTAAAGAACATCCCTCGTACATAGTCAATGCACTCAGATTGAAATATAATTCTGATATCACAGTCCCGAATACTCTGTGTCAGTATCATTACGAAAACCATATACAGATTTTTTTCCGAATTTATAAAAATGAACATTTTCAGCAGAATTTTTGTATTTGCTTATTTTTGCTCAAAACATAGATTGCGGGTGCACTTTAGAACCGCCTCGCCAAGGTGGTTCTAACGAGTGCCCACAATCTATGTTTTGAAGCAAAATTAAGAGAAGAAAATGGTCTACACCTGCATATCGTAGTTTTGTTATAACTAACTAAATGTTATGCGGCTTTCACACTAGAGCGCGATCTGTTACGAATACCACGATTGACAAATCGCAGCTAATCGGGACATTTTGCCAAAATTTGACGTTCTGATACGAGTCGTTGCGTTTGGATACGATCTGTTTCGATCTGATACGATAGGGTGGCGATCGGTCAAAATCTGGTGACACGATATTGGTCCCGGATAGATACGATTAGTTGCGATCCGATAAGATTATTACGATTAAACCCCGATTCTAATGCGATCTGACACGATTATCACGATACTTGACCGCGATTTGATACGAACTGATACGCTTAGATGCGTTCTGGTACGAGTCTCAAGAACTGATACGATATGTTGCGATAGTTTACGATTGTTGGCTTGATTTTTGGTGATTGTGGCCACGATTGTGTCACGATGAGACCGCGATTGGTATATTTACTTCGAAAACAAACATATACCTCATTACGTTTTTAATCTCTGAAGACGAAACAACATTGATGATGGAGGAGCAGAGAATGACGAGAATGCGACATGTGCATTATTTATGCCTTATCCTTCCCCTTTCCATCCCTGTCTCTGCTGCCATTTCCTGGCATCCTTCAGACTACGAATTAATACTGAAAAGGACCACATTGATACTTACATGTACTTCTCTGTTGTTGATCAAGGAATAAAAGTTATCTTGCCCGATGTATTAAATGTATTGATAATTCGTAACAGATCGTAAGCATCCGTGGCAAAAGCGTGGCTTGTCGTGTCTCATCGCATTTACTCGTATCAGATCGTATCCTATCGGAAGTCATTCGCATCGTCTCGTAGTTTATCGGGCCAGGCATTTTTTCTGAAATCGTAACAGACCGTAACAAATCGTAGGAGATCGCAACTCATCTCAACAGTTCGCGGTGTTTTGGTCGATCCCGATCACCGCGATTTAGGAACAAGATGAGATACGATTTGTTGCGATTTGTTACGATGTCATACGATCTGATGCGATGGTCACGATAGTCCCGCCAATCGTGGTAATCGTGGCAAAATTTTTGGCAGCCAAAAATTTTTCCACGATTAACCCGATTATCACGATTGATATCAAGATGTGATGCGATCTGATAAGATTGGATACGATAGTCCCGATTGGTCCACGATGAAGACCACGATACCAATCGTGGTCGAATCGTGGTAAGTGTGAAAGCTGCATTATGAACCACTGCAGAAGCTGAGGGTGAGGTTACGGCCGTGTAAAATCGATTTAAACCCGCCAGTAACTTTGTGTTACTGATCGTTCCAAGTCGATACTTCTGTGGTGGTTCTTTTTGTTTTATGTCTTGGTGTTAAAAATATTTTTGTGCTGTTGGCGCCTTATGTTGGCGCATATTTTTAGTAAAGTTAAGGTAACTGAGTGGCCACCTATTGGGAAAATAGCTGCTCATTCGGCTTACGAAATGTTTTCATGGTATAAGTGCCTGATTGTTAGTTTGGTTTTTTCCCACCTTGGTTTTTGGAGTGGGAGTCTTTTTCTGATTGCGCCTTTTCCTGATCTTTGCCTACTTGTACTTTCAAGGGGGTATACTAGGGATTATCAAAAATTACGGGGACTTTTTTTTCATAACTTGATAACGGTTCAGGCAAACATATTCAAATTTCAGCTCATGATAAACTTGCTAAAATCCCATCAATTCTGAAAGTTTGGTCAATTAAAAGTGTTTTATTGCCAGTAAATGATGATTTTACTTACCCCACCAACCCAATCACGGAGCATGTCAAAATGACGTTAAGCTTGGCATTGCAGTATCGCATTCTTCAAAACTATTTTGCAGATCACAGCAAAAAGTGTCATGTGTCTCAATGAATCCATTTCAAAACATTTTATGCTTGCTCAAAATTTTTTATGGACCGTTTGTGCACCTATGTTGTTTTGCTAAAGGCCTGCATGTTTGCTTTTTGAAAATGTTTAAACGGCATCTGAACTTCGTGCAACTCAGATCAACCGTCAATTTTGTACAATTCCCCTTGAAACAAACCTTAATTTCTCATTTCCCGGTAAAACTTCAATGGCATTTTGTAATACATTACAAATCAAAGCATTGCATGAACTTTTGACCAAGTAGTGCCCAAATAAATATCAGAAGTTCATATCCGTAATATAACTTTTTCCAACGTCTAAACCATAATGTTCAAAATCAACATCAATATCCTCAGTCCAAACTTATTCTCAAATCAAGGTAATGCAGTAATGTTTTTATACAGATCGGTAATTTAAACCATGCTCCAGGTTTTTAGCAGACTTTGGGCAGTAAATGTAAAAATCAGTATCCTGAAAAAGCACACCTTTGTTTTTGCGTCGACTTCACTGACGTCATCAGACTGCTCCATGATGATGAAAGTGGGTGTTTTATTTGACTGTAATTTTATAACGGTTGCAGGGATTGTGATGAAATTTCGCAGACCGTTGCATATTACATGGGTATATTTGCATTGCACGTTTGAGTGGAATCAAATAATATAATCAAAAGCAATAGGAAAATTCCACGTTATTTTTGATAACCCCACGTACATTACACGGACATGTTTTCGTGATGTCTTTTTTCTTACTTCAGAAACAGAGTCAAAGTTTGTGGCCCCAGATAAAATGGATACTCACAACGATAGTTTTGTCCAACATGCCTTCTATAATGCAAGAGACCAGTGCAGATCTAGATACATGTACGCCTTATCAAACTACAAGAATCTGTTTGGTCTATCAGACTATGTAAAATTAGGGAAGGATATTAACGGTTCTCGTCCGAAACACTGGCTAGGCAATATGAGGGGTGAGGATACTACTTCATATGAGAAAGGTATGATTAAAACACTCATAGCAAAATCTGATTCTGTAAATTCGGATTTTTTGTTTATCCAAGTGACACAAGATGTTATGTCTGGACCATTCTGAAAGCCCGATAGAGTCTTGTCAAAATCAACGGGCATAATAATATACGAGGGTTGTCCCAAAAGTTTCATTACACACACTGTTTTGCCACAATAACAACAGGTCAGATCTTACAAATATTTTTTAGGGTTTTTGGGGTAAATGTTCGTACAGGCGATACTTGCATTTGTTAAAACGCAGTTGAGTTTTGAACACTTGTACCCCACTACAGCGGAGCAGGTCTAATGACGTTGTCATTAATTGTTATTTGTTTCTTAATACTTTACCGTAAGGATGAATATGCTACAAACAAGAAATCTATTTTAAGATATATATTTATATTTAGCTTAATGATACTGTAGCATATATTTGGAAATTTTAATAAAATAATAATAAGGACATCGTCAAAATAATGCTATAAATGTCAATCATGTAAAAATGGTATCCCCAATTAACCACTTCCCATGTTTCAGTAGGTCAAGTAATATTACTGTTACCTGAAATATCTTTTTTTAAAAATGGATGTTGTGTGATAGTATTGAAGTTTCCAACTAATATGAAGCTAAATAATTGCTTGGGTTTAGATGCTAAAATATAATGTCCTATTACTGATCGTTCAAATGCGATACTTCTTTGGTGGTTCTTATTGTTTTATGTCTTGGTTTTGAATTTTTGTGCTGTTAGCACCTTATGTATGTTTTCGTAATTTTAGTTAAGTTTGGGTGACTGAGTGGCCACCTACTGGGAAAATACCTGATCAATCTGATTGCTATATGTTTTCTTAGTATAAGTACCAGATTGTTTGTTTGTTTTTTTCCACCTCTGTATTTGGAGTGGGAATTTCTTTCTGATTGCGCCATTTCCTGATCATTCCCTACTTTTACTTCCAGTATGGCCAATTATTCTGCATGAGTAACAATGAGTGGTTCCTGCCATGTGTTCAGAATAAAGTGTATATATAACGGGACTTTTGGGACAAACCACGTACATTGCATAATTAAGTGCACGGCATAATTAAATACACGAGACATAATTAAATGCAAAACATAATTATAGGCACAACAAAGTTAAATGCAAGACATAATTACTCATTTGACCATAATCTATTTTACCATAACAAAACTTTGCAAAACATAAAGATGGTGCTCACAGCAGAAAAAGAAAAAGACAAGTTTAATAGTCAAAGTAAAGATAAAAAGGTACAAACAGGCAATGATCAGGAAAAGGCGCAACCCGGTTAAAAAACCGCGGCGGGAAAAAACCAAACCGACAACCAGGCACCTATACTTATCATAACATATCATAAGCCGAGTAAGCAGCCATTTGCCAATTGGCGGCCAACCAGCCAAACAGAAATGTGACAAGTTTACTTAAGGGCATATATCGATTAAACGGGTTAGCTATTACTGGTGATGGTCTACTAAGATTCAATAACAAGAAGCTATTCGGATCTATTCTAGCTTGCAATGAGGTATCATAGAAAACATCAAATAAGCACAATGAATATTGTAATAGAATTAGCTGGTCCACCACCATCTTATCCACACCCACTTTTGGCGTTTGCTTTATTACCATTTGCAAGTGAGGACACCAAAGCAGTCAGTAGTCTATAAAAGATAATTGGTTGATTGGTTGATTATTGGTTGGTCTATAAAAGGTTGATAACTACGCTGCCTTCTTTAATTGCACGCCGGTGGGTCGGGCGTCAGACTCTATGATGGCCCCGACTTAAAGCTATTCATTTTAGTTGGTTGGGGCCGGAGCTTCTTATCTGTTGCTTGGCACACCGTGATCCAACTGGTGTTTTTCTTTTGCTCCGGAGTTAGTAGGTTATTCGGCGCCCAGGGATCTCCATCGTCGGGCAGCTTACTCAATCTGTGAGTCCTGGTTTTTGATTCATCAGGATGTTTATCGTGATTTATTTGTTTGTTCTTGATGATTCATTGACTAGTTTTTTGGATGGTGACGTTCCTCGTCGTGCTTCTTATGGTGTATACATTTCGCAACTTATTAGGTTTGCTAGAGTCTGCAATCATGTTACAGACTTCAACGCTCGAAATAAATGTTTAACGGCAAAACTTCTCCAACAGGGCTATCGGTATCATAAACTTCGAAAAACCTTTTCTAAATTTTATCGTAGACACTATGAATTGATTTCCAAATATAATGTTGGGTTAAAGACACTTTTAAGTGAGGGCCTTTCGGAACCTGAATTTTATGGTGACTTGGTTTACAAATTAAAGAAACTTAAAGGAATAAATGATTTTTCTCTTCAGTTCGGAAAAATCATATCACGTTACAGACGTATAGGTTATAACTTGAATGTTATGCGACAGTCTGCATGCTTAGTTTTTAACCCAATCATGGTTGATAACTATGCTGCCTTCTTTAATTGCACGCCGGTGGGTCGGGCGTCAGACTCTATGATGGCCCCGACTTAAAGCTATTCATTTTAGTTGGTTGGGGCCGGAGCTTCTTGTCTGTTGCTTGGCCCACCGGGGTCCAACTGGTGTTTTTCTTTTGCTCCGGAGTTCGTAGGTTATTCGGCGCCCAGGGATCTCCATCGTCGGGCAGCTTACTCAATCTGTGAGTCCTGGTTTTTGATTCATCAGGATGTTTATCATGATTTATTTGTTTGTTCTTGATGATTCATTGACTAGTTAGAGATTCACCACGAGGACCGAAGAACTAACTAAATGTTGTGAACCACTGCAGAAGCTGAGGGTGAGGTTAGGTACCTGTAAAACCGGTTTAAGCCCGCCAGTAACTTTGTGTTACTGATCGTTCCAAGTCGATACTTCTGTAGTGGTTCTTTTTGTTTTACGTCTTGGTGTTTAAAATTTTTTGTGCTGTTGGCGCCTTATGTATGTTTTCATATTTTTAGTTAAGTTAAGGTAACTGAGTGGCCACCTATTGGGAAAATAGCTGCTCATTCGGCTTACGATATGTTTCATGGTATAAGTACCTGATTGTTAGTTTGGTTTTCTCCCACCTCGGTTTTTGGAGTGGGAATCTTTTTCTGATTGCGCCTTTTCCTGATCTTTGCCTACTTGTACCTTTTTAGAGATTCACCACGAGGACCGAAGAACTAACTAAGTGTTATGAACCGCTGCAGAAGCTGAGGGTGAGGTTATGGCCACTCAAAACCGGTTTAAGCCCGCCAGTAACTTTGTGTTACTGATCGTTCCAAGACGATACTTCTGTGGTGGTTCTTTTTGTTTTATGTCTTGGTGTTTAAAATTTTTTGTGCTGTTGGCTCCTTATGTATGCTTTCATATTTTTAGTTAAGTTTAGGTAACCACCTATTGGGAAAATAGCTGCTCATTCGGCTTACGATATGTTTTCATGGTAAAAGTACCTGATTGTTAGTTTAGTTTTTTCCCCACCTCGGTTTTTGATATGGGAATCTTTTTCTGATTCGCCTTTTCCTGATGTTTGCCTACTTGTACTTTTTAATGAAACAATACGGACAGCCAAAAATCTAAAAACAGTATTAACAATTAGTACGATGGCGAAGAAACAGCATTGTTTCGTGGATCCGATATTCTTTCAGTTAAATGTACACTTTCACTTTTTTAAAAGTCTTTAGATCAAAACGAACAAACATAAAGTGACTGCTTTATAGATTGTGTAAAATACTGACCCATTTAACGTTTTGATATATTCAGGTGATGTTCTGAAACCTAGTGCATGCAAAACTACTCGAAATTCCCATGGTTATTTGAAGACAGAAATTCAGTCGAACTGTGACCTTCGACTTGGGTTCATTTGCCATAAAGGTAGGCTAATGTTTCTTGAAAGGTAATTCTTGTTAGAAACATTCTTACGTTTTCAAGAACAATTATGGTCTTTTTAGTTTTAAACAACAAGCAAATTGGAATACAATGGATTACTCAAAGCTAATGATGTCCTTTAATTTGCTTTCATCAACATTGGGCAAAATCGTAATTTCAGACAAATTACTGGTGTCAAAGTAGCGATTCATTAACGTTATGCCTGATAAATAAGTCTGCAACAGCTTATGACATCTGAAACAGCAGCGAAAACAACAGAGCTACATATTGCAGATTATATTAAGGGCCAAACCACCGGATCGTTTAAAATCGGTTGTCATTTGCAGTATAGTTGTAAATGTCCAAGATAAACCTGATAACTTTTTGAAGTATCTCCCTAACAGTTAACACTCGTATGTTTTTGTTATTTGTTTCCAGATGCACTGTTATGTGGAGATACATTCTACAACGATAGCGGTACTATAAGCTCCCCTGGATATCCTGATAACTACGACGACAATGAATACTGCGAATGGCAAATACATGTTGCTGAAGGAAGAACTATCGACATTTTGTTTCATGATGTTGATGTCGAATTTTCCAAGACGTGCTCATTCGACTATATCGAGGTATTTAATTTTTTATTGTAAGCTGTCTAGATACTGTCGATTTTTATTTATTTATTTATTTATTTATTTATTTATTTATTTATTTATTTATTTATTTATTTATTGTTAAGCTTTTGTGTCTAGTTATTCCACAACGAGACGGAGTATATTATGAAACAGATATAGAGACATCGCATTGTGTTCTGTCGTTTGGGATTTTAACCTTATGCTTGTGAGTGAAAGCGGGACCTAGTTTTGCTTATTGTGAAGTATTCATAACATATCGACTTGTCTAAAACTTTAAGAGAAAGTCAGCTTAATTTACACTTACAATACCATTCCTAATTTTTACAGATGAACGAAGTTCACATGAATTCTTCGCAACGTATCGGGCAGAAGCTTTGTGGAGAATTATCCAACGTTTCTAAAGTATCAGAAACAAACCATGTCATTATCAAGTTCAGGAGTGACAAAGATGTACACAGAAAAGGGTTTAATTTGGAATGGACGTCAGGTATACATATTTAATGTACTCTTCAAATTATCTTCTACCATGTAAGTCTAGTTTTGGGGATCAGCTTAGGTGTAACTACAATCTTCATTCCTATAATGACTATGGGTGAATGAAATGTATCCCTATATTATAAATTTGAAGTGGTATAAATAAATATGTCTTTCTTTTTTTTACTTATAGTAAAATAATAATAATAATAATAATAATAATAATAATAATAATAATAATAATAATAATGTTTTTCTTACGCATGCGTTGAATAAGCCAAGGTGGACTTACGATAAATAAATATTAACAGCTTTTGAATAATATAAACTGTACCAGGGGATACTAAAGTTGCCAAAGCTTGATTTGTCAAGTGGTTTCAATGGTTACTGGATATAGTTTAGTGATATTCGAAGTGATATTCAAAGTGTACGATGGCGAGCGAGGTCGGAGAAAACGGTTTATTATGCTTGCATGATTTAACGTATAGTGCTTGTGTTGTAAGTGGGTGGAAGGGAACCGCGACCCTTCTCTCGCAATCATCGGGGGATTAAATTTATACAAGGTAATAATAATTATAAAAATGATAGTACTAATAATGTCTTTATTTTACCAGGATAACATATACATATATAGTACAATCTAATCTCACGTACGGTCCTCGATAAAATAAAAACTATCTACACAATATTTACAACATGCATCTTAAGAAGTATTATAAAAGATATAAAATGTGAGGAACCAATGCCTGTCAATAAAATACCTAAAGAAATAAAATCCTAATGATCATTAACGTCCATTTAAGATACCCAAACAAAATACAGTAATACTGCACATATTTCTATATTGATAGACATACAATTGAAAATTTATTAAATTTTTTAAGTCAAATAATGAATAAATTTGATGCGACATGAGCTTTATAAAATAATATAAATTAAGACCTGACTGTGCTCAAACAACAACAAATAATAATATATCTTCAAACAAGTGACAATGAACTGGGCTGTGTGAGAAATATTATCTGTAATTCTAAACTTAATTTTGATTGTCTAACAGATACGATTTCAGAGATTTTTAAAGGAATAAAGATGAGGTGATTGTCTTAATTCGAAAGGCAATGAGTTCCATAGACCGGACCCTGTCACAGAGAACGATTTGTCATAGTACTTTGTCTTAGAAAAGGAATTTTTTAGCGTTTTTATTTGAGCGTAAAAGTCTACCATTAGTATTAGATAGTTTAGTTCATGGGTTTGTAAGGCATTCAGGTGTGAGACCATTCAGGGACTTTAACACCATTACACATGCACATTATGTATGGTTCTGAATTCGTTTTGGAAAACTTAGCCAACTAATTCTTGAAACATTTTTAGAGAGGGAGTCATAAAACTGGTATTCGGTATTATTCGGGCAGCTAGCTTTTGAAGCTTTAAGACTCTGTTAATGTTTATAGATTCTTATCGATCATTACACCCAAACATTTTTGATTTTCATCATTTGAAATGTTCTCTCCATCAATGATAATTTTAATGTCATTTTTATTTAAGCGATTATGTCATGTGTTCCAATATTGATTAAAGATGTTTTGCTATTAGGTGAATAAACATTTTCCTGTAGTATGCAACATGATTTATGTCGCTACACTGAAGCTTACATTCCGCTACCTTTTCATTTTATCTGATATGTGAACGGTTGTATCGTCAGCGTAGATCTCAGCATATGGCTTATTTATAAACAATGGAATGTCTGTTATAAAAAAAACACAAGGAAATATGCCGGATCAAGAACTGATCCTTGCAAAACGCCAAGTTTTAACTCGCATCGAGGAACTTATCTTATTTTTAACAATGCGCTGGCAAAAGGTCATGGTAGGCAATGTCGAACGCTTTCCTAAGATCAAAGAATATCGCAATAGTTATTATAGCCCCGCTTTGGAAAAGTGGGGCTATACTGGATTCACCCTGTCCTTCCGTGATTCCGTAATTCCGTGGTTCTGTGGTTCCATGGTTCCGTCATTCCGTGAACACTTTGTTTCTGCTCAATATCTTAAGAACAAATTGACAGAATCTGACCAAATTTTGTATGCACATCAACATTGACAACATCTACCTTGGGATTGTTGCCCGTTATTTTTCGCAAAATTTTGATGGAGTTTTGGCCCTTGATTGACGTCAGAATTTCGTTTCCGCTCAATATCTCGAGAACAAATTGACAGAATCTGACCAAATTTTGTATGCACATCAACATTGACAATATCTAGCTTGGGATTGTTGCCCGTCATTTTTTGCAAAATTTTGACGGAGTTATGGCCCTTGATTGACATCATAATTTCGTTTCTGCTCAATATCTTGAGAACCGATGGACAGAATCTGACCTAATTTTGTATGCACATTAACATTGAAAAGATCTAGCTTGGGATTGTTGCCTGTCATTTTTCGCCAAATTTTGATGGAGTTACGGCCCTTGATTGGTGTCAGAATTTCGTTTCCGCTCAATATCTCGAGAACAAATTGACAGAATCTGACCAAAATTTATATGCACATCAACATTATTAAGATCTAGCTTGGGATTGTTGCCCGTCATTTTTCGCAAAATTTTGACGGAGTTGCGGCCCTTGATTGACGTCAGAATTTCGTTTCCGCTCAATATCTCGAGAACAAATTGATAGAATCAGACCTAAATTTATATGCACATCAACATTGACATGATCTAGCTTGGGATTGTTGCCCGTCATTTTTCGCAAAATTTTGACGGAGTTATGGCCCTTGATTGACGTCAGAATTTTGTTTCTGTTCAATATCTTGAGAGCCGATTGACAGAATCTGACCAAATTTTGTATGCACATTAACATTGACAAGATCTAGCTTGTGATTGTTGCCTGTTATTTTTCACATCATTTTGACTGAGTTGCGGCCCTTGATTGACGTCAGAATTTTGTTTCCGCTCAATATCTCGAGAACAAATCGACAGAATCTGACCAAAATTTATATGCACATCAACATTGTCAAGATCTAGCTTGGGATTGTTGCCTGTCATTTTTCGCATAGTTTTGACACAGTTATGGCCCTTGATTGACGTCAGAATTTCGTTTCCAGTCAATATCTCGAGAACAAATTGATAGAATCTCACCAAATTTAATATGCACATCAACATTGACATGATCTAGCTTAGCATTGTTGCCTGTCATTTTTCGTAATATTTTGACAGAGTAACAGCCCTTGATTGACGTCAGAATATAGTTTCCACTCAATATATTGAGAATGAATTGACAGAATCTGACCAAATTTTGTATGCACGTCAACATTGACAAGATCTAGCTTGGGATTGTTGCCTGTCATTTTTTGCAAAATCTTAACAGAGTTTTGGCCCTTGATTGGTGTCAGAATTTTGTTTCTGCTCAATACCTTGAGAACAAATTGTCAGAATCTGACCAATCTTTTTATATGCATCAACATTAACAAGATCTAACTTGGGATTGTCGCCCATCATTGTTTGTCTCACCCTGGCACAAAGCTCAGAAGCGGGGCTATAGTCAGATCCTCTGACAATTCTAGTTTCAACCTGATCAATACTCAAGCCACTTGTCCATAAGACTCATGAGTGCACTGTTGCAAAGGTGATTTTTTCGAAATCCAGATCGCGACTTATGCCAAATCTTGTGTGAATATGCGAAAAGATGTTTTGTTAGGTATTTTTCTATAACTTTGGATAAGACAGGAATTACTGATATCGGGTGAAAGTTTGATGGCCCGGATGTTGGAACCCTCTAGTGTATCGGGTTTAATTTTGCCATTTTAGTGGCTCAAGAAACTGACCGTTAATCAAACTTATATTCATGATATTTAATAAAGTTGGGGCGATTAATTCCACTGGTTGCTTTATAAGTTTTAGGGAATGACGTCAAGACTTGTAGCTTTTGTTACATCTAGTGATTTAATAGACTTCAATAGATCTGTAAACTTCATAAATGGAATATGAAATTTTTGAAGATTTTTACATGTTTCCGCACATAAAACTTGCCTTTATTTTCTGTCATTGCACAGGCGAGGAAATGTTTCTTTGTAGAAAGTATGAGCTTCGTTGTTTTGCTTCTCCAGTGCTTGTACTAGTGCCAGATTGTGGACTTGATACATATCGCGAGTTTTACTAGCACATTTTGTGTTCTTATCATATCGATCCGGCTGTGTTTCTTTCTTTACAAGTTTTGTTGTTACGAGCGACCATATGATGGCATCGACTTAAAGCTTTTCGTTTTAGTTGGTCGGAGCCGGAGCTTCTTTTATGCTTCCTGACACATCGGGACTCAACTGGTGTTCTGGTGTTTTTCTTTTGCTCCAGATTTTCAGTGACTTTGTTTGGCTCCCAGAGATCTCAATCGCCGAGCATCTTTACATGATCTTCCTTATTGCTTGTTCATATTTGTTTATATTGGAGCCAAATCAGAAAATGGGGGTGAGGTTGGGTGCGTATAAAATGGTACAAGTAGGCAACGATCAGGAATAGGCGCAGTCAGAAAGAGATTCCCACTCCAAAAACAGTGGTGGGATAAAACTAATTTTACACTCAATATACTTTTACCATGAAAACATATAGTAAGCCGAATGAGCAGCTATTTACAAATAGGTGACCACTCAGTTACCTAAACGTAACTTAAAATTAATATGAAAACATACATAAGGTGCAAACAGCACAAAAATTTTAACACCAAGCCATAAATGTGGTAGTTAGAGATAGGAAAATACAAACTGATTGCAAGAAATCCCTGAGGATTGGGAAATCGGTTTAAGCCCCCAGTAATTTTACTGGTCGTTCAAAGGCGATACTTCAGTTAAGTTATAATTGTTTTTATATTTTCTGTTGAGTTTTTGTGCTTTTGCACCAATTGTACGTTTTGATATTTTAGTTAAGCTCGGATAACTGAGTGGTCGCCTAATGGGAAAAATAGCCGCTCACCCGGCTTATGATATTTTTCCTAGTATAAATGCCTTCTTGTCAATTCGGTTTTTTCCCATTTCGTCTTTTGAAGTGGTAATTGCTTTCTGCTTGCTCAGTTTTCTGAATATTGCTTTCTTTTACCTGTCTAATGAACGATTTGAAGTTTAATAGCGTCGCGGGTGAAATATATTAATAAAATCAGTCTCTATTCTATAATCTCAGTATTGCTGCCAACTACAACGTCTATATCAAAGACGAGTCCTGAAATAGTAACAGACCATCTCATTGACGGAGCTCCAGAGACTGACGAGTCTAAGCTTAGCAGTATGTGTTAAGTATGAGCCTGTGCGTGAGAAAACCAACAATTTGGGTTCCGACCAGGTCCAGTACAAACCGGAATGTTCAGTCACTGAAGATGGATAGAGGCTGGGAATTTTGGATTTAGAAAGTAGAGGAATTGTACTATGAGTGTAGCGAGAACAAAGGCGTTGATCAGCTTCGCATTTACTGCAAAGCTGTTCTGCGCCTTTGTTTGAGCATATGCAAAATGTTGGTTTTCTCATGATACGGCTCAAATATATGACTACATGGCCGCTATTTATAAACAGATCTATGTGAGATCTCTTTATTTCAACTATTCAGTGAAACATTCAAAGGAAATGTGGATCAAACGTTCAAGTTTTAATACCAACTTCATGTATTTAAAGTAAAACCACGAAATGACATTAACACACACCATCACCTCAGAAATATGTCACAATGTTGGCGATATTTTAATGCAATAGTGCATATTCTTGATTAAATCCTACGGTTTATGGTCAGTTGTTAACAATTTATTGTCCCCTCTAATATGCACATTGTCAAGTCGACGTCATATAAGCCACATAAGTTAAAGTGTGGGATCGTTATCAACATCCTGACGTTGAGGTCGCATTACCTGTTTACCTGTAGGGTAATTTTATTCCTTAAGAATACAACTAAACCATTCTACGTGTTAAATCTTATGCTTTTTGCAGGCTCTACTTTGACGGGAATAATCATTGGTGTCGTGTTGGCTTTAGTAGTAGCCGTTGTTATTCTCTTGGTGATATTTGTCCTAAGAAGGTGAGAATGAATAAGTACATGTAGAAGATACGCGTACCCTCGCAATTTACATACATCTATGTACATAAAAACACGGCGTTCTCTCGTTCTTATATGATGACAGTCTTATGCAAGTATTGACATAGCTGTATACTTGGTTACTGCACTGAAAGCAGGTAAAATTGTGTTCAAATTAAAATATTACAAAATATTTTTGGGATTTAAACAGTCCGATAAGAGATATGACGTACATGTGCTCGTAATATCAAATAAATGTCATTCTTTAACGTTAGCCTCAGTACCCAAGCAGCAGCAAACCTCCTGCGGTTTATACGAAACCTATACCAATATCACAATCTACACTGTTTGTAATTTGCATATCTTTTTAGAAACTCCAAAGATATATATTGCACCCGTAATTACCACGTTTAACACATTTTAGGAAGAAGCAACAGAAGACTGGAGCCGAAACTATCATGCAACTGAAAGCCTTGGAGAGTACATCAGCTGCTTCGACACCAACGAATGCTGAAACGCCACAAAAGAATGTTCATAGCTCACAAAAGAAAATGACCTATGCAAATGTCGATCACGAAACAGAAGTTCATATTGAGGGAGATACTTATTATAATGTATCTGATAAAAAATCGGATGAACACGATGGCTCTGATCAACATTTTTATGAAATGGACGATTCAGGACAGGCGTATGAGAAACTCTCGTCAGGAAAACAAGTCGAGCAAATGTATACCCCCTTGAACCCCAATCTTATATAGCAAAACTAGGTTATGCAGAGGTATACATATGTCTCTTATTTTTGCTCCAAAACATAGATTGTGGGTACTCGTAAGACCCGCCTCACCTCACGATCTATCCTTTTAGCAAACACAAGAGAAATATCACAAACAGAATTGATTTTCTTTTTCATTTTTCTGCTACAGAACATTTTATATATAGCAGAGGCATACTTTCGCATTGAAAAAGAAATGGTTTTGTGGATAAACCTGTTTGTAAAACCGTTCAAATTGAGCATGTATTGCTAATTTAGGGAGACAAAGAAAAGATGCATTTGTGTGTACATAAGCGCAAACCACCCATGCTGGGTTATAACAAACACAGACTAACATCATCATATTTGTTATCCTTTGAACCAGGAAATACTACGACCATGTTCATAATTGTGCTACCCGGTCTCTGCGTTTGTGCATACACATTGTTCGTTTAAGAACAAGATGATGACCAATGTTTTACGAGTTTTTTTTTAATAATATTATATAATTCATTTGTCGAATTTCTGAACATAACTCTTGACTAGGACAAGTACATCTGATGTTACGTTAATTACATCGCAACGATTGATTACATGTATGGGTATTCAGACTTTTTGTAGATATGATCAGTGTCGAATGTTTTGTATATAATGTAAATTAATGTTTTAATTGTGGTTTATACAAAACGAGATGTCTGCTTAACCAGTGCCTGTTTAGCATTAATTGTTCTCATTGGTCTACAACTCAGAGGCGGTACTCAGCTAGCCTGTTTATGATGCAAAATACTTAACCTTGGTTAATATTCAGATTTCAGAATGCATTAACATGAATCGGTTTCTTCGCTTTCGGAGTGGAAGATCTTGTCATTTCAAGATAAATATTTAGGGCCTCTTTTGCCTTACATCAAAATCGTTTGGCCTTCTTATCCCCCAAAAAGATTTTAACTTTCAAAACGAAGCTTTTATCATTCTATCTTAAGTTCCACATCCAAATGAAACTGTCCTAGGTTCTACATCGACATCGACGAACATGCTTCATATGCGAACATTCAGTTCAGTTTTACTCAGTTTCCATCAGTTACACAGATCTGATTATTATTTGGTTTATTTACCGTACATTTTCGTCGGTGCAAAGTGAGCATGCCCCGAATTTTGAGCCAAATTTTGTATGTTTTAGTGTATTGTAAACATGTACATGTACAAGTATATTTGTTTAAGGAAGTTTGATATTTTGTTTATGTTGACTATGTTTATTTGTTTTCTGTCATTCAGTTGAATTACATATATTAATAATTATTACATTTTCATATCTCAAATTTGTGTTGTTTTGTATAAATTGAATGAACAATTATACTAACCTAAAACTTATTGTGGTTGCATGAATTTTGTATCTATCTCTCTAACGATGCTAAGCATTGTATATTGTATTTATATTTTGCATAAACCTGCATTTGCGTGTTTTCATTTGTTGTTTTGCACAACATGTCAGAAAATACAACACGTCTAAAGTTAAGATGAACGTACAAGTGTGAACGAAACAAACAAATTAAAACATCCAATTGGTTTTATCTTAGTTCCCCTACTTAAGCTTTACTTATCCTATAGGCATTGTACAGAGCATATGGAGACAAAACTATGATTAAATCTGTTAACGAAAATTAAACAATATTGTTTTATTATTTGTTTACATTGAGTGAATCCCTAACAACTTTTAGACTAATAAAGGAGCATCTCATTTAAATATATCTGTTTTCTTGTGTTCAATTCATTTACGGGCCATGATACAACAAAGTATATCTTTAGTGGCTATACTATCCACACAATGAAATCAAAATAAGCTGCACTGTTGTCACAAAGCTGATCTCATTCTTTATTTTGTTGATCACATTATAAATTCACATAAACGATTTATAGAGACGCCTTTTTCCATGATGTGGCTTATAAGTGACAACATTTTGACAACAACTGTGTCACAACATTATTTGTCTTAATGAACAGTACACTTTATACAGTCACAGTAAGACAAATACACTGATCAACTGCACAGATGTAACAAGCTAATCTGGATCTTACAACCTAAAGGATAAAAAAGATAACTGATTCTTGCTTCAAGTGCAGGGTTGTGCATGCTGATCACAATATGAAGTTATGTTCTTTTCATGTAGTAGCTTGTGACACTGTACCTAATGCCACCGGAAGTGTCAAAATAAGAACAAAGCTGTGTCACAACAAAACTTGTCTTATGATCAATACTATTTATAAAGTTACAGTTAGATAAAGACAATGATCAACTGTACAGTTACAACAAGCTCATCTTCATCTTACAGTATATAGGATAAAACAGATAATCAACTGATTTTTTGCTTTAAGTGCAGTGTTTTGTAAATTAAACCACACTTTGAGTGATTTCTCATCAAGACATCACTCGCCGCGCTGCATAAGTCACATAAATTTGCATTTTGTATGTGTATCAGATATCAGGCATCCAAATAGAAGAAACTTATTTTCATTCCGGACAAAACCGGAAATTTGAATTTTAACGAAACTGTACAATTTTGTTGATTTTAATAAGATTTAAAGCTTTTATGCTGATCACCAAACGTCACATGATGTGCTTTCTGCGATGAATGATGGTTACCTGGTATTCTTAACGAAAAAGAAAATACTGAATCGCTGTTTTTTGTTTTTTTTTTCACCAGATTCTACGTTTTGATATTTTTATGTTTACTACGTCAGAATGACGAAGTGTTGGTGTAGTAATACTACGTGTAAACGTGATTACTGTGAAATTATTTTACTTCCCTGATTATTGGCTGGAATTAAAATAAGTTTTAGAAAGCAAACTGCTAGCACAGTTTGAAAAGCAGTCAAGATTTCAATTTTTCATGTTCGTGTAAATCTGTTAAGATGGAAGTCCTTTTTGTGATCAATACATGTATAATGAACAAATAAAGTTAGGGCTCAAACTTTTAACGCTCAATTTCTACAATATCTCGAACTGCTGGTAAAATGAAAGATTTCTATCATCAAGGTAATTCATTTTGTAAGCTTTGAACACTTATGGAACGAAGCAACAGTCCTTGCATTCAACAAGACCATGCTTTAAGTCAGACTACCCTTAAAATATGCAATTTCCATAGAGAATTGATGTTATGTAAGTTTGTTCGAGAAAATCTTTTAAAATGGCTAGAAATTTCCAATCTTGTTTAGCTGGCTGACATTAGAAATGACGAATCGTGCAAATTCGCAAAATTTTCATGAATTGGTAAAACTGAAATGTTGTGGAATCCGTTTTAAGGGACTTTTTATCACTTTGGTTTTTCGGGTAGTGTGGTTAACAGAACAGCTGTGCTTAAGTCAGATGGTGCACAATTTCAAAATTGGTGGCATATGAAAGTGCGATAAAACTGCTAATTCACCATATAAACGAAAAATTGATTAATTATCGATTGCCTAAAAAATGCATTCCTAAAAGTTTGATCCCTAACTTATTTTGACCAGTATATATCCAAATGCAGAATTAGAAAATGTTGTTGAATAACTGTTACGCAAAATACAAATTTATGAAAGAATTTATAAAATTATGTTATTATATAGCTGTTTGTTTTATTCCGTTACCACTGACAGGCAGAATGTGGCACATGCAGCTTAAAGAAACAGTCATGAAATCAACCAACACGGCATAAGAGACTATTTTACGACCATTATTCTTCTCTTGCAAATTTATACATTGTGTATAATAAAGGTATCTTAAGAAACTAAAAATATAAAACGGTTTGATATTTTCCAAATTTTAATGAGAAGTTTTCATCATTTATAAATGATTTCACCAATGTGAATTTTATCCAGTTATTATGCTTGTAGAACATGTTGCTCTACACAAACTAGTAGTACACACATAGGCGCCTTGATAGTTCCCTATGGTAGCACAGTAGCATGTGTTACAATGATCGGTTGCCCGCCACTGGCTTGTCCAATTGTACCATAAGTTATCGGCACGATACAGGCAGTTCCCATAGAGTGGACCAGTTACACCTTTGGCTACAAACATATGAGGTACAAAAGTAGAAAAAATGGGATTGTGAACAAGCAGAATGCAACGTCATCCCATGGATTTTGAAGGTTTCAAATCGGTGCATGTATGTATTGTTGGAAGGCTGTATTTGGTATTATATGCAGTCATATTTAAAGAGAAAAGTTGTCTTACCAAAACCATTCTTTGAGCACGGTCTAGCTGAACATTGCATGCCTTGTTCTGTACACAGGCAGTTGTTACATCCACCCATGGCTTTAAATTCTTCACCAACTTGATAAACATTGAGGCCATATCTACAGCCGTTGGTGCTTGGGAATGGTTGAAACCCATGGGTTCAAGAAGAAATAGCAAAATAAATAGGCTACAAGAGGAACACAATTTTGCCCATTAAAATTCTTTGGCATTTTAATTCAAAATAAAGTGCCCGACCAGTCTGTGCACAGTAAGAACTGTCAATGGTTGTACACACTTTTTACTGTTTACTGAGTCGATCAATTTTTACCATTACCTCAGGAGCCGTGGAAATGTGACTTGCTCAAGGCCACAACGAAAGGCGACCCGGCTGAGGATTGAACCCGGGACCTCTGGGAGCGTCAACCACTCTACCCATCCGTTCCACCACTTGGCGCACTTGGAAATCATAAATACCATGTATACAGCTATTAGAGGATGGGGTAATTGATAAGCCGTGGAATAAAAGTGGAATAAAAGTGCTGGTCGGTGCAGACAAATCATTGTGTCTGTTGAACAGTGATCCGCACAATGCTGATGTATTTAAACCACTGGGGCCATGTCAGATAAACGGTTTTCCTATGTTGATCGCATATAACATTTGCTCAAGAAACCATATGACCTGGATTGACGCCATGATGCTTTTTCATGTCGCCTGTATCTTATACGTACGTATAGTAATTTCACAGGTAAGCGCTCGGGTATTTCCGTAAATACGATAATAGCAGATTGTGCTAGTGAAGACTATTGTTCCCTATGTGTGCACAAACATTTGTTACATCCGTCTAGAGTTTGAAACACCTCACCCACTGGGAAAACATGGTTCGAATACTTACACCCTGGTGTTGAGATGGGCGTTGTTCCTGACAAACCTGTGAAAAAGGGTAATAGTTCGTACCAGTAACCACTACATTAGGTGCGTTCGTTGATTTAAATGTCAATGGCGTTTTCCCATGTTCTCGAGGCGCAAGGTATAGTACATCACGAGTCGCCTTAGCCAATGTAATATACAAAAGCACCAAGCATATTTAGCTCTACTTTCGGAGCCCCTAGTCTGTTCGGCATCCCCGGCACTTCGGCACCGTTTTATTTTTCAAAATACGCTAGTTCTTTTGGCATTTTTGTACACGTTCCATGTGCCCTCCATATATTCATTAAACATAACGTAAATTATTAAGCGTGTGGTTGCATTACTGGGCCAGTTATAAGTAGTTAAGCTATTCAAATACATAATCTATTTAACAACAAAACTGATAACGAACTTAAAATATTAATTCAAGGTCAACAACACGCTTAAGCATGGAGGACGGGACGGAGCAGTCTGAGTTAGTGTTTTTCGTCAATGGCAAAAAGGTATTTTACTTGGATAATTTATTTGAGATAATATTTGTTGAGTTATGGCTGAACGCTTTATGCAGTAAATATTTGGTTCAAACATATAGGGCTTCCTGGGTAGGCCCTACTTTAATTTTGTAACATTGGGAGTAAAGTTTGTCTTGCTTAGAACATAACTCGAACCGCGACCTTTACCACTAAGACACCTTTACATAGTTTACGTGCATTTGTTGTGCAAATTACGCAGCGTAATATGATGTGAATAATATATGCACATAAATGGAACACAGTTTGATGAGGGTTGGTCATAAATTACCACGAATATGAAAGATAAAAACAACATAATTTGAGAAAATATAAGTTAGGCCACATTAAAAAATAACTCTGTTTGACCTTTTCCTACCCTCACTAGAGACCTTAGGTAGGTAGGTAGGTAGGTAGGTAGGTAGGTAGGTAGGTAGGTAGGTTTTATGAACTACTACTGTATTATGCGTTATTTTTGTGGGAGGCATAAAGCTACTCGCAATTACGCAGTTGCAATTGCATTTCATGTTTTGTAGTGCTTGAGCATAAGAATAGAACAGCCAAATTGTGAAAATGGTCATTGTAAAATTGAAAATACAGAGTAGGCACCAGTTTCATGAGTAGGTAGGGAGATGACAAACAAGCGTACTTTTAGTTTTGGCCTTAGCCAAGAATAGGACAGATTTCGTTCTACAAATGGCGACATTATTTGAGCCGCCTCGTGGGAAAACCAACAATGTGGTTTCCGAACAGGTCTGACACAAACTGGGCTGTACAGCTACAGAAGCAGGCTAGAAGCTTGAAATTTTGGATTTAAGTAGAAGAGGAATTGTACTATCCGAGTAGTGAAAACAAAGGCGCTGATCAGCTTCGCGGTTACCGCGAAGCTGATCTGCGTCTTTGTTTTCGCCTATGCAGATTGTTGGTTTTCCCACGAGGCGGCTCATTTTTAGATATGTGAGAAGAATCCGGACCCAGAATCAACATTGTTGCAATATCTAAGGCGCACATGTATCCTTGAACAAATCAGTGTTACACGTAATCGGCGACCGCTCTGACGCGGCCTGTTTCATGTCATTCAATTTCTTTTTTTTTAATTCAGTTTAACGTCCCTTTCAAGATTATTTCAGCTCATATGAGACGGGCCAATCAGTAGGTGGGACGAAAACGGGAGAACCCCGAGAAAAACCACTTGACACACCCGCAAGCAGAACTTGGCTAGTCTCACATGTGGCCAGAGCGATGCTCGAACCCACACCAGACACAGCGGTGAGATGATCGAATGGTTAAGTGCAGTAATGAAATATCAGCGCTCTTAACCACTCGGCCACGGGGGAATTTAAATAACACCTTTATGGTGTTGGGCGATTTTGCAGTCCAGCACATTTTAACCAATTGTCAGGGAAACGTTAAGCATTGAATACTGGTAAATTATTTTTTAGAAAAAAAAAGAAAAAAAAAACTGCTAAAGAACATTGTAGAATACATGTAACTGATCGAACCGACGAATATAATCAGCTGTGTTCCATGGGACGCCTTTAAAATTGAATTGTACATTGATGTGAATTACATTTAGATCTTTCAGATATCTAAGAAAACCGTTATAAACAAATAAACTGGAATCGTCCGCGTTTTAGGGTTAACATGTATGACGTATTTACCAAAAAGTTTTAAAGGCTTGGCTCCTAAAGGAGCTAAAGTGGTACCACTGTTTATTCGGTTAATGACCCCTAATGCAGCAATAATCCTTAGATCAAATGGCTGTCATAATGAGGTGATTATCACATCAATGCAGGGTACCTGTAGTTTTACTGATCATTGGTTTTATGGTCACTGATAGCCTGTGCAATAAAACTGCCTCCCTCTGGTCCAACACCAGTAAAAAATCTCCCATAGGCCGCAATGCAAATTCCCTCACTTTTTGACACTCCCAGCTAGTACCCAACATTGCACGACCAAAAGGTCTTCTCTAACTTGATAGCCCAGCCACATCCCTATCCAAAGGTGCCACTACCGAGGGGGGCTGACTATCTCGATTTTCCGGTATTCCATTTTGCAATATACCTATGGGTGGATTTTACACTCTAGAATGGTCCGCATTTTAGAGGGGTAGTGTACAAACAGAAGCCTCCGATGAGATATAGTCCGTTTTGGCATGGGGGTTTGTGCACTAACATGTCGTATTATGGCGATACTTTGTAGTAAATGCGAGATCTTACACAGAATGTAGGAAATGTTCTCACTATTCAGCATCAAACATGTGTGGATGAAATTTTTAAATGCACTATTTTCGCGGGGTACGGCGGAGTGATATTTTTTACCGGTGTTCCACCCTCTGCAATCAATATTGATTTTTCCTGTTTTGGCCCTTACCTGTATTTTGAGTCATTGTCAGACCACTACGTTTTCTAGTGCCCCGTCCCTTATCTAATGACCCTCGACAGACAGGGAAATTTGTCTTTAAACATTACTGCTTATTTTAACATAAAACGCCATCCAATATGTTAGAATGCATCGGTACTGATTACATTATTTTATTTACCTGTTCGTGCGAATAATGACATATCCTTATTACCATGCATCTATGAATCAACTGTACGCGTCGTACAAAAGTAAGTAGTGTTACAACCTTAATGCGTGTCAGTATTACTGCCGGGTACCAAAGAAGGGTGTGGCCATGGAGGGTGTGGTTCCTGTACTGTGATGGTCTCCAGGTGGTGTCATTTGGAGAAGCGACTTTCGTATCCTTTGATCTTATAAGTATCCACTGTAAGGCATTGGGATATATCAAGGAACTCCGAACACTGATCACTCAATGCATGATGTCAGTTTTGAGAAACATCCGACCTTGTCAGACGCGAATTTATAGGCAGCCAAAGCGGTTTGAAATGTGCCATCAACTGTGTTGCTCGCTCTGTGTGGTAGCTTAAAAGCAGGACTGCTGGAAGACGCCAGGGATGGCAAATGATAATTTCTATACGCTAAAAGTTCGTAGACTTCATCTTAATATTGATGGTAAAGAGAAAACGAAATTACTTGAGTGTGCAGCATACTTGTTTTCTTCAGCAGTTAGTATGTTGTACGGGTCTTACATAGTTCTCGAACTGTGTTAGACAACATTGCAAAGGTTGAAGTTTTATGCATTCTAGCTTGATCGTTGCATATGGAGTCTGGTGACGTTGCTAAAATGTCCCTTAGAATACTATTATTGTCCTTACCTCAGTAAGTCACTACACGGTGAATGCCTGTCTGTTTCCTCTCTGTGCCGTCCACGGTCTCGCTATCACTACAGTAGAGGGGGTGGGGAATCCGGAGACAGGACTGCACGAGGTTCAGGTAAATCACACTGCTTATCTAGAGATCAGGTAAGAGAAACTCTACTACTAACTGTCCTTGCCTCAGTTAGTCACTTCATAGTGAATGCCTATCTGTTTCCTCTCTGTGCCGTCCACGGTCTCGCTATCACTACAGTAGATGGGGTGGGGAATCCGGAGACAGGACTGCACGAGGTTCAGGTAAATCACACTGCTTATCTACAGTAGAGGGGGTGGGGAATCCGGAGACAGGACTGCACGAGGTTCAGGTAAATCACACTGCTTATCTAGAGATCAGGTAAGAGAAACTCTACTACTAACTGTCCTTGCCTCATTTAGTCACTACATAGTGAATGCCTATCTGTTTCCTCTCTGTGCCGTCCACGGTCTCGCTATCACTACAGTAGATGGGGTGGGGAATCCGGAGACAGGACTGCACGAGGTTCAGGTAAATCACACTGCTTATCTAGAGATCAGGTATTAAGAGAAACTCTACTTCTAACTGTCCTTGCCTCAGTTAGTCACTACACAGTGAATGCCTGTCTGTTTCCTCTCTGTGCCGTCCACGTTCTCGCTATCACTACAGTAGAGGGGGTGGGGAATCCGGAGACAGGACTGCACGAGGTTCAGGTAAATCACACTGCTTATCCAGAGACCAGCAACGCGACTGAGAATCACTTACACGGATAACATCAACACACCACAAGAAGCAGCGAATACCTGTAATTCTGATCCGTTGAAAGTGGCTCCCATACAGGATTTTGCATTCTACATCCTTGTATTAATTTCGCCTTCGTTGATTATTTTCAGTCGCATCGGTTGTCACAGTAAATTGAATTGCGATTTGCAATCAAATATTATTTTTCAAATCTTAAATTAAAAAAAATTAAAAAAAAGGAAGTTGAAAAGGAAAACACAAAATCTACTGCAACTTTTCTTATTGCTTCCAGCCAACCAACTGAATTAAAAGTTATCTGAGAAAAAAAATACTATACTCAACAAAGTCTACCATTTCTCTTCCAATAATAGTCGGTAATTGGTAATAGTCCAACCAAATGACTCAAAACATTTTTTTTTCATATGAAAGGAACGTTTGATAAAGAGTCATGGCTTACAGTGCGGATTCTGCACACCTGGTTTTATCATGTCCATGTATTGTTTACTCAGAAACAACCCAACCCCCAGTAAAGACCAAGTTGAAAAAGCCATCGAGGGTAAGTCTTGTTGTTGTCGTACCGTTTGCTATGTACGCTTTGGGCTTTGCTGCCCTGCGACGTAATTCAGGCTGTATCTAGGGCTGTCAGTTATTCGAGCCATTCCTTTCACATGTCTCATTGAAGTAGTAAACCAGGATCTTGTACGTGCTTTCTTTTGCTTGCAACTTTTCTCGATTCAGAACCACATGTAGGTAAAGGAATAACTCACTACTGTAACGGCAACAAATGGAACAACACAATGACGAGTAACTTGCCTCTATTATTTTGCGAATAAATTGCAAAATTAATTTCCAGGTAATTTATGCCGGTGTACTGGATACAGACCAATAATTGACGCGTTTTCCTCTTTTGCCCAGGTAAAAATCTTTATTTTGATACTCGAAATCTATACACTTACTGTAACCAAACTTATGTTCGTGGATATTAAATTACACAATTTTGTCTAAATGCGTATTTTCGAGGAGATTTATTTTCGTGCACTGCGGAACTAGCATATTCACGAACAATGTCCTCGTACAATATGTCAAAGTATATCACTGATGTATTTTTGCGAATTATTCTTCCATGCGAAAGTCTGGAAAATAAATTGCACGCGAAAATGAACCGATACATTTATAGATATTTTTAAATGTTCCTTTGAAAGAGACGCACAAAAAGATTATTCCAATTTGTTAAGAATACAACATCTATTTAAACGAAGAAAAATCAGTTTGTTTGTGTTTTTAAACTAAAATGATGTTTTATATTTCCAGGATCAGATATGCCCACTTGGTAAGGATTGCTGTAAAAATGCAAAAGAAACACCAGAAGATGCACAGCAGGTACAGTCTGGAGCTTAAGAAATCGTGTGTTCTTTTTAGATATCACATATGATGAATAAAACGTGTTTTAGTATCTGATAATAAAACAAAAAAGCTTGATCCTTTGGAGGCAGTGAAACCGTTCAAAGGGAAGTATTATGGGCCATATTGCACAATTTCGGGTACTGAACACTTATCGGTCACCCTTTATAAACCGGCGACGATAGCCAGATAAACATTCTGCAAATTCAAAAATTTACACAAGGTAAGTCTTAATAAAAGACACATGCCTAAGTGGGGTCAAAACATTAAAACGATGGCTCTAAGCATACAATTTTTAATACTCTGAATATTCTAACAATGTTTTGTATCTAAAAATATTTTGTAGATATTTCGAAATTTTGTGTAGATGAAATATTCTTAGGCAAAAATGAGCGCCTAGTTTGTCGTCGCGAGAAACAAGACGTTTAAAATTTCCTGCCGAAACAACATAAAACAAAAATGAATACGAATACAAGTCCTCTTAATCTTTGAGTGCTGGTTATGAACTGTCAAGAAGAACAGAAATAAAAGGTTAGCAGTAGGCAAAAAGTCTCAGAGTGAAATTAAATCGGTACTATTTGACGATGTAATTGTATCAGATACGTGTCATATTATTCTTTTCTTCAGTGTATGACATCACCTGTTCATCCTGTTGGTGTCAAGCCAGAGGTTGACAAGACCATAAAGACGCAAGTTCCTATTTTCCCACCAGAACTTCAGGTAACTTATCATCCTCTGGTCGTGCAGTAGTGATCATGGTTAGCTATTTCCATATATAGAGAGGGATTTTATTATTAACAGTGCAAAATTTCGTTTCAGCCTGAGTTAGGTTTCGCCTTTCGGATTCATCAGATTAGAGGCGTACTGTTTACTGCATATACCACATATACTTATCGCATACCATATAAGCATCCATCTTGGATCCAGTCCTACCCACAGGGTTTGCCTGTTTGATGTATATTACCTAAATCTCATAGAATTTCCCATATGTCTCATTCAATTGCCATATATCTAGTTTAAAAACTGCAAAATTTTATATTTCCATACTGTTTAATGATGATGAAGTATTTTCTTTTTCCATAGTTAACAGACGCCTATACGAAGAGGGTAGCATTCATTGGCAGTGATTGTACTGGGATCAGACCTTCGAATCTAGAAGAACTGGTAAACTTGAAGAACGACCACCCTGATGCACCTATAATAATGGGAAATACGACTTTAGGTTGGATTTTATTTTGTTCGTTTGGTTGTTTTAGTTTACATGTGTGTCCATGGTCAACCACTAGTGTTTTATGTCCATGGTCAACTACTAAGGTCATGGCGGGACGATCAGTTATCCTAGACACACTTTCCTGTACAAGAGACAGTAACCTGCTCTTAGGGTACATTTCTTCCACCGTTAACTGCCAAAATGGTCTTCTTGAACCTATGGAAGAGGAATAATGATTAAACATATTTACAGGACCAAATGTTCATTTAAGAAATGAATTTCATTTTTTCTGGTGTTCATGGAGCTATGAACCGCAGTGGGTCGCGTGCAAAGTGAATGAACCCCGAAGGGGTTCATGTAAGCTTTGCTAGCGACCCACTGCGGTTCATAGCTCCATGAACAACAGAAAAATGAAACTCATTGCTTATATTTACATTCATTTCTCTCTATCGCTTGTTGAAAAATCACCAAGGCGGTCACATTTACCAGCAAACAGAGAATCTACACACAGTGTGTGTTCAAACAGCGGAACGGCGTCGACGTTTACAACGTCCAATCAGATTGGCGAGATTCATGTTTTTTTTACGTCAAGTTTGGATTACGTCACGTCGCGTGACACAATATTGTTCATGGAAGTATGAACACAGATGAACATCTAATGGTTCATCTAAGGAGGTTTTAGAAAAATGTAAATATAAAGTGTTGAATCTTATTCAGCATTTATCATTTTGTATGCATCCAGAATTTATTTCAGCTTGGCAAATAAAGGCTGGCATGCTTATCAAGTCAAAGATTCGTTTATATGGCGGTTGTATCCCGATCCTGAAGCGCACGGCTGTAGATGAAGATTTCATTATTTTGGGAGCCGGCCTGACTGTGACGGAACTGGGAACCAGCCTGGATATACTTGAAGCACAGCTTGAAGGTAAGCAATGGCATAACGAAACTTGCTCATATATATTAAAGTGGGCTTAAAGGGGAAAGCTTTTTTACGGAAATGTTATCGCGATGTTTTGTAATGTTTTGGTAACTCTCAAATGCTGATACCCACCCACATTTTATCCTATATAATGGAACTTGGTTTGTAATTTATCATAAATAAACAAGAATCTCGTAGCAGCATTGCATCTGATGACGCACTGGCCAATAACTAATTATACTTGTATTTAGATATCAAATTGTTCTCTTTACTGTTATGTGTTTCATGTGAAAAAACTGAAATGAATTAATTAATGAGTTATTAATAAGTAGAACTGTACGGACTTGTTTTAAAATGTTATAGTTAATGTATGACAAATAAATTTATGTATGCTTGAGGTTATCAAAACATTTATACATCATCCAAAATTAAATACTGTATATTCAAAGTTACTATGTCTGCGCTCTAGAGATAATGGCAAATGGCACATCTCTCCTTAGACGCATAGTTTCGGGCTGCCTGATGCTGTTCTCGCTTATGTGAATTCTACAGTCCCAAATCTATGGTGGGCGTTTGCTTTGTTTCAGAGTGTCAACGAAAAAGTGTTTTTGTTCTCAGAAATATGTCTCAAAAGTTCGGAGCGGATCAAATCAGAAATGTTGCCGTAAGTTTTCAATTTTCCTCCAACATCTTCTTTGTAGTGATCTGAGATGTCAAATAAAGTTCAGTGTAGTTCGTAGCCTTATCTTTATATACAGTATATATAATAATAATGCAGTTTAATCATGATTCGGCAACCCTCTTGAAAATGGTCACCATCTTGAAGTTTTGAAAATTAAGGGATGATTTTGGCCAGTGTTTTGCGGCGGGGCCATTGTAATGAATATCCGCAACATACTTGTAGGTGTTTTATGAAGAACTGACAAATGCAACAGTTATCGTCACTTGTCATCAAATACTCCCTTAACTGGATTTTTGGTTTACTAGACTCTAGGAGGCAGTCTGTTGTGTGGAAGATCTAACTCTGATGTATCTGTGGTATTGTTAGCGCTGGGAGCGCGGATTAAACTAACTTCAGGTGAGTATTTCACACTATCTTGGCTTATTTAAACGTGCCTGTGAAATCATGATAAATGACATGCGTAACACTAAACTTCATGAGTTTTGCGTTTGCGATAGAGGTAGTATTTTCACCGCATTTTAGAAAGCAAAACGAATTTTTACATACAAATTTGACACGCAGCGAAACAAAACATATCAAAACTACAAGCAGTTTAACAGATCAGAAGCACTAAATACATGTACCGTATTCGTTCTAATTAGCGCACAGTGCGCTTAACTTTTCAAAATAACTCAAAGTTAAGGTAACAAAATATCGTTCCAATAAACCCACACTAGGAACGAAAGCAACACGTAAACTGTTGATGTCACAATGTCAAAATTACCAATGATGATGTCATTTAAGTGTTCCAATCAAAATAGCGTTTGATCAGCTAAGATTAAGTTTTAATGCAGTATAAAAGTGTAAAATTGTTGAAAATGACATTATCTTCGTCGAGCAGTGTGCGCTTATGCACATGATTTTCGCAAACGACCAGGGTGTGCGCTTATTGGAGCATGTGCGCTAATTAGAACGATAACGGTATATGCTATCGCAATTCTAAACGACAATATTGCACTACTTTAACAGTGAGCGGATCAAGAATTGTGTCACTACACAAGATGAAAATCGAGAACAGTGAAGTGCTTGAAGAAATTCTGATTCCGCATACGCAAAAGGTAAATCAAACTTAAATGTCAGCAAGTTAGTGTCCTTGACATTAAAAGAAAATCAACTGGTTCTTATTTACGCCTCGTATAAATTACAAAATAACCGTGAGTGTACTTTCGCAAGATTTTGCATCATAGGTAAGAGTTTACCTTACCAGAAAGCGATCTAAGCACAGCGAATTTCAAAAGTAAACTTAGCTGTCTCGCAATATACCGAGATGAGATTTAAGTGGCCTCATTGGTGAAGCAGAAAATGTTTAAGAAAAACATACTGATGATAAGTGTTAGTGTCTAAAATATTTCAGTTTAGCAAATGCACTAATCAGCAGCCAGAATAGTTACATTGTAGGCATGAATGTTCTACCAAAAGCAGACGGGCTTGTATTATGAATACATATTTATACTACTGAGAAATTAGTTGTAGATCTGTATGAGGGTCTGGATGGGGGGTCCTGGTATTCACTAATCACTAAAAATTTAGCCATTTATTCACTGTCGTTAAAATTTTGGCTTATTCATTAAAATTAGCTCGATTATTCATTAAAATATTACTAGTCGCGCCCTTCTTCGCCAAGCTAATAAGCATAAGCAAAAAGGTGTTCCCCACCTAAGACATCCCTTATCTCAAGCCACAAGGACCGATTGTTTTAGCCTTTTAAATCCGTTGGGAGTATAATCCCCTCCACCTTAAATACTAAATACCCTGAATCTTTCTCCTCAATTATGAATATCAAAGGTTATTTAAGAAAAAATGTAACATCAGGGGTAAAGGTATAATAAAATGGTGTTGTTTTTATTTAGCAAACTAGTTTGCATAGGGGTAATATACCTATAGAACTCATGGCTTATCAGTTACTAGCATCTATAGTAAAAATACAACATGAAGTATAGGAAAAATCCCGCCCACTTTTTCAAACTCTGAGTCTCTATGGTAAATATGTGATGTATGGATTTGTGCTTGCGCCTGATTGTACAATACATTTTATTTATGTCTTAAATACCGAGCGAGCGAAGCGAGCGAGGAAAAAAATATGAAGTGCCATTTAAATTGTCAGATGGATTGGCATGAACATTCTTTGTGCTGCATTGTTTCTGATTGCAAAATGCACTATAATTATGGTCTGTCATATAAGACACCAAGATGATGTCCATCCACAGAAAATATTATCATTATAGGATTGGAACATACATAATAAGGACAAAGTGGGGTAATAGAATAAAAAGAAAATACATATGCATAAGCAAACGAAACAGTGAAATAGTATCTTGCTCAGTAAACATCCAGAATGATTTAATTCATTTTTCTCTGCCTTCAAATGACACATATTCAATTGGCTCATGAGGTGAGTCCCTACAGGCTTGGCTTCCAGACATATGTATTTCCAAACATTCAAGGATTTCTAAAATATGAATACAACATTTGAACTTAATCGGGTCTGGGGGCGTCCAGACCCCAGACCCAAGAAAAAAAATGAAATTCGGGAATGTCAGGGAGGTCATCTAAGACCATTCCATATCCAAATTTTAGCATATTCATTATTCTTTAAAATGTTATTATTCACTATTCATTATATTATTCTGCTATTCATTAAAAATTTACATTTATTCATTATTTTTTAGGACCTCATTATTCACTAATCATTAAATTTTTTGCTCTTTATTCGCTCTCAATAAAAAATTTAGGCCATTATTCATTAATCATTATACCCCATCCAGACCCTCCTGTATTGTTCACCTACTTTATATCAATTTCTGTGCTTTTTCTTTTCATTAGAATGACCACGTTTTGTTCTCGAAACAGTCAGATAGGCAGACATTTTCTCTAGCCATAGTTAACAGCTGTATGTTCGTTCGTCTGTCTGATAGCGGTGCTGTAGATCATATGAGGCTGTGTTTTGGCGGGATTGGAAAATCGTGCATGTTGACAAGTAGAACGTCTGGCAAATTACTCGGACGGTATGAGTGTTAATTCAGTTTGAACTTCTTTTTTTATGAATTAAATCTCATTGCGGTAATAACTTATTGAATCGATGAGTGTTTTGTAAATGTAAAATAGATAACCAATGATAACATGCATGGACAGGTCCAGGATACTTTTAAGGGTCTCCAAAAGATATCACAGTAAGACTCAGCTTCAAAACAAGAGGAATGGAGGGACCGTTTCCAAACGCATAGCATTTACAAAACCCTATTACCAAAACCAAACATGGGATATTATGATCAACAGGCATATGGGAAGTCTATGGAGCGTTTATAAATACTGTTACTAGTATTATGCTTTGTTTCATGGGTGTGACGCTGGCTGAAATTCAAAGTGTTTCTTATGCCAATTTTTAAATATTTCGTAGGACTTTTGCCGATTTTCTCCCGCAATTATCTTAATGTAGCTTTTTTCTAGATCATGGGATAACAGTCTTTTAGAAGATGGAATTGGAAGCATTACTGAAGAATTGTCTGATGTGTATAGTGACGGCACGCCTGATGAATATAGGACATCAGTTGCGTGCGCAAACTTCTTGAAGTTCTTTAACCAGGTGGCTTCGGAGACAAGCCAATTCATGGTACGAATGTTTTTACAAAAGTTGTGTCAGTCTTTGGCGATGTGCGCCAGGTCTGATGTACAGAACCAAATAAAACAATCTGACAAAGATTACAATAAACAATAATAATTTCATAATCCAAAATAACCAACACAAGGTTCGATTAGGATCACTTTCTGCATTATGCCAGCAGGTCCTGTAGCGCTTTATTTGCATTTGTTTAATATTTTGTTGTTGAGCTTTTGTGCTGTTAGCACCTTATGAACGTTTTCATATTTTAGTTAAGTTTGCCTAACTGAATGACCAGCTATAGGGAAAATAGCTGCTCACTCGGCTAATATGTTTTCTTAGTATAAATACCTGCTTGATACTTAATTAAGTTTTTTTTCCCACATCAGTTTCTGGAGTAGGGATTTCTTTCTGATTGCGCCGTTTCCTAATCATTGCATACTTTTACCTTTAATATTTTGTTGTATTTTATTGGTTTAAAAATTTCAAAATATTGATTGAAGTGTCCAATTGTTTTCATTTTTCTATCCAAAACGCATGTACAACGTACCCCTGAAATTCAACATAGCACAAAATAAAGTTGGCCAGACTATGGGGTACATTTTCCCTTTTTCTGTCGTATACAATCACATAGGGGATGAATACCATTGTTTGGTTTTGCAAGTTTCCCCTTTAACGTCTAAAAATTCAGTACAATAATTCAAGAACGTCAAATGTACATGCAAATTTTATCGCCCTAGGCCGAGACCTGCGTCTATGACACACTCACAACTTTCCCGTCTACCGCTACCCAAATGTATGACCCCTGTACAGAACCAGGTCAGAGTGATTCTGATGCTGTTGGAAGACCCGTCCCTAACAGAAGCTCTGAAGCTATTGTGTGTGGAGAGGCCATGTTTACAGATGATATGCCCAGTCTTGCAGGTTTGTATCTTTCGGTATTGAAAAGCATCAGCCTTAATTGTCTTAGGACATCGGAAACTATCGTAGATGCCCTACCCTAAATTTTGAGCGTGTATGACAAGGTACAAGTAGGCAAAGATCAGGAAAAGGTGCAATCAGAAAAAGATTCCCACTCACTCCAAAAACTGAGGTGGGAAAAAACAAACGAACAATCAGGTACTGATACCAAGAAAACATTTCGTAAGCCGAATTAGCAGCTATTTTCCCAATAGGGTGGCCATTCAGTTACCTAAACTTAACTAAAAATATGAAAACATACATAAGGCGCCAACAGCACAAAAATTTCAAGCACCAAGGCATAAAACAAAAAGAACCACCACAGAAGTATCGACTTGGAACGATCAGTAACACACAGTTACTGGCGGGCTTAAATCGATTTTACATGGCTTCCGTTATCCATGTAGAATTTCTGCTTATTGTTCCATAAAAGCGAGCAGAATATTCATGCAAAATGCAAATTCAAAGTTTATACTCCTTAAAGTCACACAAAACAGCGAAAATCAGTGATTAAGGGGCAGGTGTCAGAATTGTTTTTCTTAAGTTTTAGAAAACTGAAGAAATTCCATAGCATCCATTAAATGATGATTTTTACAGAATCATTGTGTTTACAAAATAATATACAAAGTTTCATATATTCTTTGAGCGTGTTGATCACAAATATTTAGGTATGAAGAAATCATCTCTGTTTCTTTTGTATTCTAGGTGAACTATTTCTAAGTTTTGTTACCAGTAAGCGAGCACATGCTAGGATAGTGTCTATTGATACCACTGAGGCACTGGCTTTATCCGGTGTCCATGGTTACGTGGATCACTCTGGCGTGCCTGGTAGCAATCTTTGGGGTCCTTTGGTGGAAGACGAAGAACTGTTTGCATCAAAAGTAGGGTAAAAACATACAAAAATGTTTATATAGTTGCAGATTTAGTAAGGGCTCGAACGTACCAAATTATTTCATTTTGTCCACAAATGTAATCGTTTTTCTGGAAATAGCAAAACGAAGATTGCATTGGAATTTTAGATCTTGACTGCGTTTATATATATTGTCAGTAGCTCAAAGTAAATTCTAATAAGCGCTCACAATAAGTAAATTCTAATAAGCGCTCACAATAAGTAAATTCTAATAAGCGCTCACAATAAAGGTTTTATGAAGAAATACGCAAATATATCCTTAGTTATCATCACGACAACATGTCCATATATATAATGTTTACTTCCTTATACTCCACTTTCATATAGTAAAACTGGGGTATAACAATTTTTCTTACTTTTGATCTACAGCATAGATTGTGGGTACTCGTTAGAACAGCTTAGACCAGGTGGTTCTTATGTGTACCACAATCAATTTGAGCATAAATATTAAAAACTCTTTTTCAAATCTTTTCCAATGAAATTTTCTATCTTTCCTGCTAAAATTCTCTGTATATTGCCTTGGCATGTTTTCGTAATAATAATCATCAACCATCAAATACTATTTTTAACTTGTCTTCTGTTTTAGGAAGTGGTATACTACGGACAGACCATTGGTGGAATTGTAGCAGATACCAGGGAAATAGCTCAGAAAGCAGCAGGGTTGGTGGAAGTTGTGTACGACGATATTATACCGATTCTTAGCATTGAGGTTTGAATTTATTTGTTTACTTGAAGGTGGATTTCCCCCCAAGCGTGGCGGATTAAGGAAACCGTAGTAGCCATGTTATAGTGTGTTTTTTCTCACTTAAAAATAACAGAAATTTATCCCTTTACACTCCATGTTTTCTATATGTTTGCATTATAGTAAAAATGGGGTTGATTAGGTTAAGACCAATAAAACATAAATATTTGACTTTTAATAGTCATGGATGTTTATTTCTATCAATAGTGATCATATAAACTAACATTTCATTGAAAATCCTAAATTGTTTGAAATTTTTAAAACTAACATATAGATTGGCCATTTTGTGGACATTTTCGGGTGTTCTAGGAGATGTTTCTATAAAAATTATCATCACAGGATGCCATCGCAAACCATTCCGTTTTCGGCGACCAGCTTTCCATTGAGGACGGCGACGTTGAGTCTGGACTTTCCACTTCTCATCATGTCTGTGAGGGGCAATTCCAAACGGGGCTACAGGAACATTTCTATATGGAACCCTACTCTGTCTTGGCAATTCCTAGGATGGAATGCGGTGAGATGGATGTCTATGCAACAACACAAGGAATCCTAAAACTACATGTAAGTATAAAGTGTATTCTGTGTAAACACAAAGGAAAAACTCAGGGGTTCCACATTCAAATATGTAGTTTAAAGCATTATAGAATTTTGTATGTACTGTGTATGAACTGTGTATGTAGTCCCAAAATATATAGGCCCAGAGAATTTTCAGTCACATCAGTATCGTGTCCTCTTCATGGGGCATACGTAAACAGTTAATCCCCAGATGAGACGTTATTCTGTTTGCTTAGAGGAATCTGATTGTAAAATGATTCGAAATTTTAAAACACTTCTAATACCTCTCAAATGAAAGTGGATGATGGACAAGTCCATTGGTCATTTATGTGTAAAGAAGCGAACAAGATGCGCAATAAAGTTTTGATAATATTGACACCCCATTTATTTGCAGGAAAAGTTGTGTATCATTTTGAAAATGCCCCACAACAAGCTATTCTGTAAAGTGAGAAGGATAGGTGAGGCACATCATCTTGATTAAGTTTAAAATAAAACTAGAATTTCTGAGAGCAGTGAAAATATATATTAAGAAGGTGATGGGCCATACCATTGTTTCGGCTACCAATGCCTCATTAGTGATCCTATGAACTATGCAACATGGAGCTGGAAAAAATACTGTTCCTAGTATAAGGTTTAGATCTTCCATCCTAGCGTACAGTCATCGCCTGTTAGTCATTTGTACAATCTACCCTGAAGCGAACTAGTCACTTTAAGTTAAATATTATAGGAAGTTTCAAAAGGCGCAACAAAATTTGTATAAATTGTGTTTTCTATTTAAAAATAATAATAATTATAATAATAATAATGACCTTGTTTTCAGTGATAGCATTTTTAAAAGCTCTCTGATGTTCCACTATATGCAATAGGACGAACATACTTTTTTTTAAATATCTTAATAACTTTCTGTAAGTCCTAACAGAAAACTGATATTTAACTATTACGAACCAAAGTCAATGATAATTGGTGATAAAGATAAAAATTAAAAAGAGATCCTTTAAGAGAGTGAACATATTAATGAGAAAGGGGATGGGCCATTCCGCGGTTTCGGCTACTTAAGCCTCTTCAGTGACCCTATAGATGCTTAATGTACATATATTTTTGTTACTGCAGGTGGGGGTTTTGGTGGGCGAGAAACCCGAGCCACGATGATTGCTGGACCAACAGCAGTAGCAGCTAAAAAGTAATGAAAAATAAAACGTTGAGATAGTATTCATTCAAATATTGTGACGTCAGATTTGAGCTTTCAGCTGATGAAAAAAAAGTTTGAAAAGTTTTGTGTCTGTGAGACCTGAAAAGCATCTCGGAATTCTGAAAGATGGTGGAAGCTTAACGTCTGCCATTAAATATTCATATTTAATATTTTATTATCAATTTAGTATTTAGATCTTTGATTCCACCAAATTTGACAATGTTATTGCTCGAAATTGGAAAATATTTGGCTTCTTCAAAAATTTGATCACCAACCATTACGACACCGGAAGTACAAAACACAATATATATGCAATATATTTAAACAGTGACATGAAAAAACATGCTGATAATTTCGTTTTTTACAAAAATGCTATTAATACAGGTTAATCGACAAAATGTAACAAAAGGTGGTCATTTAAAATTCCTTAACATACACTGTACAGTATATTCTGTTGACCATAGGTTCAAACGACCAGTAAGATGTGTTTTACCCCGAGAATTAGATATGGCCATTACAGGAAAGAGGATTCCATTCCTTGCAAAATACAAGGTATTTTCAATGGGAAAAGTAAAGTGCACTAATCTTTGTCTAAAGCCCCGTTTACACATTCACGGTTTTCTCTACGATTCACCACGATTCACTCCGATTTCTCATGGTCAGAAAAATCGGGGTGGACCGGGATGAATCGTGGTGAAAAGTGGAAATATTCAATGTCACTACGATTCCAGTAAGAATTTCTACGATATTAGTACGGTGTCTGTAAGGTATCGCTACGAATCAATGACAGTTCATGACGGCAACGCTACGGTCAATGACGATTAACCACGGTGGCACTACGAATGCTCACGGTGCTTGTACGGTTCGATGCGGTACTAGTACGATTCACGGCGGTAGCCGTCGTGGCCAGTCGTGAAGCTCCGTAGCGAAACCGTGGATGATTCGTAGGACAACCGTGCACAATTCGTGGTGAATCGTGGGAGTTCATGGTGTCAAAGATTCCACGGTTTCGCTACGGAGCTCCAAGATTCGCTACGATCTCACACGAATAGCCGCGAATATAGCTACGGTGTCAGTACGAATACGCACGATTCCGCTACGGTTGCGCTACGAATTAGGCCACGCCCAATTACCACCACGATTCGCCACGGTACGCCACGAATGTTTTAAACAGTTTAAAACTTCCGTATCGCTGCCGTAGAGTTTCCCGAATCATCACGATTCATCAAGATTCACCACGATTCACCACGGTTCTACTACGAATGAGCACGGCACACCACGGTACACGACGATTTTACAAATCGTGGCGAATCGTAGCGGCACCGTAGCCAAAAATCGTGAATGTGTAAACGGGGCTTAACGTTTGCAAGAGCCGGTTGGATGTTTTGACTTGAAAACCAATGGTAGATCTTCTCGTTTTTAACACTTCCGCTTGAACAGAGGTCACCCTTGAGCTACAAGTAACGGAGCTGATTCCCATTCAGTAAACGCATACCCCTCTTACATCAAAGTGAATATTATTTCATCAGGAAAACATGTCCGTGCAATGAATACCCCTTAAACCCCACTTTTATATAGTAAAACTGGGTTATGCAGGGGTATACCTATTTTTGTTATATTTGCTTCAAAACGTGTACCCACGATCAATGTTTTGAACAAAAAAAAATCTCTGTGTATTTCATGGGCAAGATCTCGTAATGTTAATGACTTCTATTTATCTAAATTCTTACATAAAATGATTTTGCTGTGTAGGACTATGGTACAGTGTCTCATTTGCAGATTGGCTTCGATAAAGACGGGAAGATAAACGCAGCCGATTTCCTTCTTTATGCGAACGCTGGTTGTTCCAACGATTATTCAACATTTGTGAGTAATTTGTTTCGTCTGTTAAGAAATGTTTTTCACTTAAAGTTTTCCTCGTCTGTAAAAAAATGTTTTCAGTTGTATTTTTCCTCTTTCGAATACTTTCAGTGGCTGTTTTCTTTGCGATTTTTCGATAAAGTGACATTGTACAACTTTACCAGTGATTTGTCGAAGAGCCTAGGAGTCGTTCTTTGTCCATTTAATAATTTCTGGTTGTTCCCGTGTTTGTCGGGAGTTATCCAGGCTGTACGGTTCCTAATCAATGCGTTTTTCTTTGATTCAGATAGTGAATAATGCAGCAGCATCAATAGACAACTGTTACAAGATACCAAACCTCAGGTTCACTGGAATCAGATGCAGAACAAATATGGCGCCCAATACTGCGTTTCGTGGTTTTGGATCGCCACAAGCTATACTTATCATGGAAGAAGCTATTTTTAGAATAGCGTGTGAGTTAAATGTAGCTCCGGAGATGGTAACTGCATTTTATTTTTTCACGGACAAATGCAAAAATGATTTCGAGCAATCATAATATAAATTTATTAAAATGATAAGAAATATAATATAAAACTATGAAGATAAAATACTAAGAAATTATTCGTTTTGCTGCAAATTTTTGCGACAAATTATCAATTCAGTTGTGCCAAAAAATATTTCATAGATCTACATGCATTTTACAGTAGTAAAATTTCTAAATCAAGATCACTTAGAATCGCTCATTCAAAATATTATCAGTACTCGTAATAGAAACACCCAAAACTTCTATCAATATTTTATATCAACTTTGACAAATACATATGGGCCACAACGTGAGAAAATGTACCTTCGGACATTTTTTTTTAGTATAAGAAAAGCAAAGTTACTTTGAATGTATGATGTTTCTAGAGTCTTTATTTGACCAGATTATTTCAGTTATTTTGTGAGTTATGACCAATTTACTATATGAACCCTACAGACGTCATTGTCCTGAAAAATGACGTCAAAGTTGCGTAATGCTTTTCTGCATGTAAGTAGAGCTTACAAAACTCGATGCATTTTCTTAAAACTGTTTAAACACTGGTCAGAACCTATTGCTAAGATAGAAGCATACCATCCGTACTGGCAATTTGTCGTAATTGTTTTGTCTATTTTATGATGATGCGGTTGCTATGGCTACCGTTTAACGATAGATATAGGAAAATTATGTATATAATGGGCTAAACCAAGGGCAGATAACTCCAAATATTGAACAATAATATGTTTTAAAACTCATTCATTTGGTACTCCAGTGTTTAAAGATTACAAATACAGTGTTATTTCTAAAACGTATATAACATTATTTTTCCGCTTTTTGCTGCTTTCTACTAGTAATATCAGAATGTCCGTAGGTACAGTTTGTCGCGTTGATGTTCATATCAATGTTAGAGGTATCGTAAACTGGCAAAGTGAAGAAAGCATACAGTAAATGACTACTCAGAAATAAAGAAAATGATCAAAAGCTACCGGTAGTTGGTACTCACGTGCCAATGAATTTATTTTTCAGGTAAGGGAGATAAATCTGTACCGTAAAGATGATCTTACACACTTCAACTACAAGTTATCCGACTGTGTGGTGAGGGAGCTATGGTCACAATGTAAACAACAAAGCAACTTTGAAAGGAGAAAGTCATACATCGATGTATTTAACAAGTAATTGGCCCATTTTGCATAGCATCTCGACTCGATAAAACAAACTTCCTTACCCGCAAGTAATTTTTCGGATTTCTGAACAGTGAGATTAACTTAACTCATGCTTCACCATACATTCGCACAAATAAATCGTTTATACTATTTTATCCCTGTTGAATATCAAACGCAACCACAAAGTTCCATGAGGTTTCTGTGAAATTGAAGAAAATACATAATGCTTGAGATTCTTTGTCGTCCTTTCAGCGAAAGCCGGTGGAAGAAGAGGGGCATTTCGATGATTTGCTGTAAGATGCCAATTTCTATAGGAGCTAAGTTTTGGTACCAGGTACATGTTTCATAAATAAAATAGTAAGTAGAGTAAGAACAGTTCACGAACAGTCGTAGACAATGCTAAAGCCCCGCCGCGAAATAACAAATAAATAAGTAGTGATGAAAACAATCATTGATTATATCTATCACAAGCTGAGTAAGCAGCTATTTCCTGAAAGGTTTGATAGTTAAACATCATGCCAAAAGCAAATATTTTCTTGTGTCAGAAGATGGCTTGTAACATTTGCCTTTAAAGACAACATTATCACAACAAAACACGCTTCTTATATTTTTCCGCTTTAGAAATTAATCAAAAAACACTAGCAAACCATTTTTCAAAGTATGATAGTATTGACTAACCAACGGTCTGCAAAAAAGCACTGGCATTATTCTTGACACGATGTTTAACGATAAGGCAACCTTTAATTTTCTTAACATATTGATAGCCTTCATTGGAAGCAAACTTGTATAAAACGAGTAAAATATTGTGGTAGTTCAAAACAGGTACTTAAAAAAACTTCCGGCAGCAAGATACAGTGAAGTTGTAGACAAAGCGCCATTTGTATGCTTCGCGGATGAAAATGAGAAATACTTTCGAGATGAAATTACGTGAAAATAAAATAAAACCACGATAAGGTTGTTTTTTTTTCGATCAGAACCTTCTACGTTTTTGTTTCATTGGTGTCTTTGTACAGGGGCAAGCCATGGTCCATATTTATAGAGATGGATCGGTGCTGTTGACACACGGGGGAGTAGAAATGGGACAGGGAATCAATACGAAAATGATACAGGTAAGGTGTAACAGGAGAATGAAAATTAAAAGCAGTGACAATATTAAGTGGAAGAGGTTCCAACAAACCGGGTTTTCTGCTAAATTAAACAAAACCTCATGAAAACTTGGGCAGTCGATATAAAAGAATGTCGTTAAGTATGAATGATAAAGAATAGAATGTCAAAAAATAAATACATTTTAAAGGTGTCCAACCACAGACACCAGGTGGGATATAAATGACAATTCAAGACATGGCCATTTCAACTGCAGACATATTAACAAAAACTGATACGTTTAACAACATTCTAAAGGCATCCACATGTAAGTACATAATACTTCAGTATTAACTATGGATTTCAGATAGCTTCTCGGGAGCTTGATGTTCCCATTGACCTTATCTACACAAGCGAGACGGGGACGGGGACCATACCACTGCCTCCTGCATCGGCTGGCAGTGTAACCACAGATATTTATGGTCCCGCAGTTATGGTAAGACCCAGTAACCTTTTGTGTAGTCACAGGAATTGTAATGGAATTTGCTAATTTTGAAAATGAAAAGACCAGTATTCGGTGAGGTACGAGGGTGGGTCAGAAAGTTCTGTCATAGGTGTTATAACTTTGTTAATAGACATGATAGGTTGTTGTATTATGCCTTGATTGAAAGGGCTACACTTCTACTTTATAATGATGCCAAACGAATGCATGAAAGAAATAAATACTTCGAAACAGACGCCTTGAAAGACACCTGGGGTAAAACCAATAGCACTTTTTCTTGAATTTGTGAATATCTTTTAAGAAAAACGACTTCGAAAAAATATAACCCCTGCAAAATATTTTTCAATCATAGATGAATATATCCTGCAAAAATCAAAATAATTCAATTAAAATTAATTGAGTTATTGCAAAATGAAATAGTGAAATTTGCTTGTTTTACATACATTAAAATTACAGTTCAAATTCAAAGGGCATTTATTGACATCTACACGTTGACCAGTGACCTTAAATACATTTTACCATTTTATTGTTTTATCCTAGTGTGTCCTGTCGTAAACTCGTAAAAATGCGAGCTGATATAATGGTTCAGCGGTGCCAGAAATGCTATAGGGGTACGTATTTTAATGACGTCATATATATCGCTTTATAATAAAGTCAACATAGCATCGATACCAGTAAGTTTTGTCACATTGCTTTTCTAAATATACTATTATTTATCACTGTAAAGTTGGAGAAAATCTGATCGGTAGTTATGACGATATGACGCATGAAACGCACACAATAATATTCACAAATTCTAGAAAACGTGCCATTGGTTTTACCCCAGGTGTCTTTCAAGATGTCTATTTCTAGGTATTTATTTCTTACGAGTATTATTTTGACATCATTATAAAGAAGAAATGTAGCCCTTTCAGTCAAGGTATAATACAGCAACCTATCATGTTTATTAACAAAGTTATAATACCTATGACAGACCTTTCTGACCCACCCTCGTATCTATCAAACTAGAAAATCATGCTTGTCAGGAGAATAATTATGTGGAAAGATTTTACTGTTGTTAGTAAATAAAATTATGACAAATTTCAATGTGTAGCTTGAATTTCCAGACATATTTCAAAGTGCAGCTAGAATTTTTAGACTATTCTTTATTATTTTTTTTTTCAAGGAAACTGATAAAATGTAAGTGGTAGGTTATGGTCAAAAGTATTACTACAAATATTAAAACAAAAACAAGGTCGGTAATTCATAGATGTCAATGTACCGTAACGTATTTTCAATTTACAAGAAAAAAAATCATACCCCTCATAGTCACAGCGTCTACATGTTTTTCATGATTCTGGGTGGTCGTTGAAATTAGGTAAATTAAGCAATAATGTATTTGTTCATGTTTTGACAATGCATATTTGTAAAAAAAAATAAATTTATGAATTTTGAAGAACTTAAATGCCACTTTCTCATTGACTTCAATGGCGAAGTTGTCAAAAAGTCTGACTTTTCTAAGAATACTTTTTTTAAATACTTTTATGACATCAAACGCATAAATAACTCAATGTTGATCAGAATATGCAATTTCCGACATTGTAGAAATACATTTGCTCTTCTACAATAGCTCTTTTTTATTCTTCATGTAGGATGCCTGCCGTACCCTCCGAGAACGTCTGGACCCACTCAAGAAGGACAACCCTGACTTGACATGGCCTCAACTGGTACTGTTACTCTTGCTTAAATGTTCGGGTACTCCTCTGTAACATCATAATAAAATTGTGCCTAGAAATCTACAGACAATGTATATGCGTACTGGTATTGTTGATTAAGTGATTGCATATTTCGGGGTACATTTTAGTCACAGTAAGGATAGAAAAGGTCAAGATTAGAATAGAAATCCAACTAACACAACTTAAAGGGAGGGAAAAACGGCAACACAAAATACCACACAGAACGTATGATGAGCAATACCACCAGCTGTTTCCCAGGCCGATGGCCACCAGACTTGCATTTACAGCAACAAAGATGGTGTGAATAATAGAGGGTTAGACAGAATAAACTGAACTGTAATTAAAGTCACAACAGAATCGCCAAGTAGAAAATCAAATTAAAACAGAGTCGTATGCTAAAACAAGACGCAGTAGATCAAATATCTGTATTAAACATATAGTCTCTCATATTTAACTCTGTGCTGCAAGTCTAGATAAGGAATATGGGCAAATATTTCTTTGTGTGTTTCTACTTGTATGAATGAATATCATGTTATTAATCGTTTAAGACTGTTTTCAGACCCAGAAAGCATTTATGGAACGTGTGAAATTGACCGCTGTCGGATTTTCCAGGTAAAGTCAAGTAAAGTTATGTTTATTTCATGGATGCAACACTTCGTATTGAAATGACATGCCTATCCATTCTGGTAATAGCAATTGAAAACGGAATATAAAGTAAAACACTATGTGTTACTGATCGTTCCAAGTCGATACTTCTGTGGTGGTTCTTTTTGTTTTATGTCTTGGTGTTTAAAATATTTTTGTGCTGTTGGCGCCTTATGTATGTTTTCATATTTTTAGTTAAGTTAAGGTAACTGAGCGGCCACCTATTGGGAAAATAGCTGCTCATTCGGCTTACGAAATCTTTTCATGGTATAAGTACCTGATTGTTAGTTTGGTTTTTTCCCACCTCGGTTTTTGGAGTGGGAATCTTTTTCTGATTGCGCCTTTTCCTGGTCTTTGCCTACTTGTACCTTTTTAGCTCGCCTGCACGAAGTGCATAGAGCTATTGTAGTCACCTCGGTCGTCCCCGTTTACGTTTACGTCTACGTGTACGTTTACGTGTACGTCCGCGTCACACTTTCGGTTAAAGTTTTTTATAAGTCTATATCTATTGACCATGTTGATGGATCAAGTTGATACTTTGCATGTTGCTAGATATTGGTCTGAAGTTTTACGCAGTACCATCATGACCCACCCTGGGTGACCTTGAGGTCAAGGTCACAGACTTAGAAATTTTGTGTTTAAGTTTTTTTTAAAGTTTTTGTAAGTCTATATATCTTGACCATATTGATGGATTGAGTTAATACTTTGCATGTTGCTAGATATTGGTCAGAAGTTTTACGCAGTACCATCATGACCCACCCTGGGTGATCTTGAGGTCAAGGTCACGGACTTAGAAATTTTGTGTGTAAGTTTTTGGTTAAAGTTTTTGTAAGTCTATATCTCTTGACCATATAGATGGATTGAGTTGATACTTTGCATGTTGCTAGATATTGGTCTGAAGTTTTATGCAGTACCATCATGACCCACTCTCGGTGACCTTGAGGTCAAGGTCACGGACTTAGAAATTTTGTGTTTAAGTTTTTGATTTAAGTTTTTGTAAGTCTATATCTCTTGACCATGTTGATTGATAGAGTTGATACTTTGCATGTTGGTAGATATTGGTCTGAAGTTTTATGCAATACCATCATGACCTACCCTTGGTGACCTTGAGGTCAAGGTCACTGACTTAGATATTTTGTGTTTAATTTTTTGGTTAAAGTCTAAATCTCTTGAACATGTTGATGGATAAAGTTGATACTTGCATGTTGATAGATATTGGTCTCAGGTTTTATGCTGTACATCACAACTCACCTGGATGACCTTTAGGTCAGGGTCACGGACTTGGAAGTTTTGTGTTTAAGTTTTGGTAAATGTTTTTATAAGTCTATATCTCTTGAACATGTAGATTGATCAAGTTGATACTTTGCATTGGTCTAAAGTTTTATGTTGTACCATCATGACCCACCTGAGTGACCTTGAGGTCAAGGTTTTCACAGATGTAGTGGCAAAGCACAAGTCAGGCGAGCTACGCTGTCCTGCAACAGCTCTTATTTTATTCAAAATCATATCCTGTGGCAGTTATGACAAAGAGAGACAAAACAAAACAGACTAAATTGGTTCTACTTTTGAAACAGATTTAAAAAAAAAAAAAACAGGAATTGCGTTAACATGTAAATATTTATCAGGCAGGATTTTACGGACTTTCACGTCCAAGAGAAGTCAGGAGCCAAGTTCTATTTTGGATATGGTGTCGCCTGCACGGAGGTGGAGGTAGATGTTCTAACAGGAGAAAATCAGGTTTGGTTTGGTTTGGTTTGGTTTTGGTCATCGACATTTTTTTCAGTCATGTCACGTCCTATTTACTAGTACTCTGGGGGAGCTTTAAGCTTCTTTGCTTACTAAAAGCACTCCATAAACAAATTTCCAGCCATTTATCTGTTAGTATAAAGTAGTACGCGAACTCACATGCCAGCAAATTAATGTACTGAGACTCTTAAGCACAAATACAAACAACATTTATATTGCTGTGCGGGAAACTTTTGTTCTAACATTTCACTGACAATTTATCAATTTCTAGGTTCTCCAAACAGACATAGTCTATGATGTTGGCAAGAGCTTGAATCCTGCAATAGATATAGGACAAATAGAAGGAGGCTTCGTTCAGGTGTGTTGATTTTAATGCGATGTACATGTTGCAAATTTTAGATTACGGTAACGAAAACGAGCAAACGTGACATATGTTCTATTGTCTATGGTCACTTTTCAGATTGTTTGATTGTAAGTATTTAAGGAGAAAAATCCCAAGCTCCGTGCTGGGATCGAATTTAATATAGATTTAATATAGTCGATACTTCTGTGGTGGTTCTTTTTGTTTTATGTCTTGGTGTTTAAAATATTTTTGTGCTGTTGGCGCCTTATGTATGTTTTCATATTTTTAGTTAAGTTAAGGTAACTGAGTGGCCACCTATTGGGAAAATAGCTGCTCATTCGGCTTACGAAATGTTTTCATGGTATAAGTACCTGGTTGTTAGTTTGGTTTTTTCCCACCTCGGTTTTTGGAGTGGGAATCTTTTTCTGATTGCGCCTTTTCCTGATCTTTGCCTACTTTTACCTTTTAATGGATCTTAACATAACATATTAAATCATTTTCAAAAACTCAGGCACGTCATGATTGTTTGGCTTCATACATACGTGTTAGGTTGTTACTCTACTAATCAGTGATTTGACGACTTTGAATATCTACAAGTCCACAAGACAACCACAATAAAAAAGTTTAATTGTCATCTTATATGTAGGGTATGGGGATGGTGACCAGTGAATACATAGATCTTGATAGTACAGGGCGAATGATGAACTGTAGCCCTACAAGCTACAAGATACCAAATGTTCGAAGTATCCCTCGCAAGTTTAATGTAACACTCATGAAAAACCACGATGTTGTAAAACCAGTATATTCCTCAAAGGTACGATACAAGGCACACGTTTTATTATTTTCAGGCAACACTTCAAGAAAATCGCAATGTTGCAAATAAAATATTGCAACGGTTAATATAGAAAAAAAGCATTGTAAAAATCTCAAATAAGTCTGTAATTCTAACACACCTCGCCTATATATCTAGTGGTTAGAAACGTATTATATAGTGCGACAAATTCACTGGGCGAATATGCGTGACGTAACTGACTTCAGCGATCCCATCAAGCAACTTTAGACGGTGTAACGTCGTTTTAGCGCATAATAACAAAAGTAATAAATATGTGCAAATGCCTGAATTACAGTCAAATATTTGGCAGGATATCTACACTGCAGTGGCGAAAAGATGAACGATATCGACGGTTTCAGTGAAATGTATTCGTTTATTGTGTGTTAGAATCGAAACGGATCAGCCCGTGTGCGTGTTGAGTAATCACTTGTCATGATCTTCTTTACAACTGACCTCCAAACTGTGAAATTATTACCCAACAATTAACTGCTGGAGCTGATCTATTTCTTAGTTTAGTCCCGTCTCAATATTTACAGGGTATCGGCGAGCCTCCTTACCTCCTCTCTGCTACAGTGTTGGGCGCCATCAAAGATGCACTGCAGGCAGCTAGGGCCCAGATAGGACTTCATGGACATTTCGTACTGGACAGTCCTGCAACTGTAGAGAGAATAAAGAAGGCTTGTGGTGATCAGTTGAAGATGAGAATGAAAGTCATTTGAAATCAGTTTTGATACATGTATTATGTACATTTCAGTGTAATTAGTAGGCCCCGATTGTGAACAGTTTTAAAAAGTCCTGATTTGGCTTTACAATTTATATACATGTATGATATACATGTACAGCATGTTGGTTGTAGTTTAATATGATTTTATCCAAATTGGATAAGTACTATTTTACACGTAAACTGGGAGATAAAATGTTACAGTTCTGATTCACATACATATGCAAATAATATGTGTATTACGTGTACGTCAGAATAAATTTTAATCAGTATAAAAAATTATTATAGTGAATGCCTGTTTCTACTTTAATTTGTGTCTTATATGTATACATGGCTTTTGTATTTGTGCTCAAAATATAGACTGTAAACTCTACATGTAGCTGTCCCTGCTGTTCCAACAAATGTATATACTTAAAAGGTGGTAATAATATAGGGTTATTGCACTGATATCGGTGAATATTGTCCCGAGTTGGGATATCGAAGGACGCGAGTTTGCGAGCGTCCGTAGATATCCCAACGAGGGACAATATTCACCGATATCAGTGCGATAACCCTTTTATTATAAAGCTATAAATATCTGCTTCTCATATTTGATGTTTTGTTGAGAGTTAGCCTTACAAAATTGAAATATCTACACGAAGGCAGCGATAATATCCTTAATTGATATCATTTTTGCACTAGTGCAATATCAGATGATATCATTTTTGCACTGTTACTTTTCGGGAGCTTATTTTGAAATTCAATCAATATTTCTGACATTTTGATTTCTTTTTTCGGCTTAAATCTGAAAGTGACAAACTTCAGCTGAAGTTTCGGCCCAGTATGACGTCATTTTCCACGCGACGTCAGATGAATATGACGTCATTAGAGTTGACGTCCCATTTTACAGTTTTGCACGATGACCCTCGAGTCAAGAATTTGGCAAGTTTTCATAAAAAGAATTGTTCGCTTTTAACAAAGTGTGCAATATCAAGTAAGTGTGCATATATCGTCTGATATCTGCACACTTTTTACTCGGCTTTTATCCCTAAGTTTTAATCATTTGATATTTATAGCTATATAATAATAATAATAATAATAATAATTATAATAATAATGGTAATAATACAACTAAAACCTAACTTCAAAAATAGATTGAAGAAGTCGACTTAATTTTAAAGTGTTAGTTAATTTATCAAGTTGATGTAAGTGTGTGTTATTTACAATTTCAAATGAGGAAGATACACCACAAGTTTTCAAACATGCGTGTAACCTTAAGTATCACATCCGTAATAGTTTAAATGTATCCTTTTAATGCCTATACAAGTGTACAAATGTTACGATTCAACGTTAAGGACATGACTTCCCCCAGGCTGTGTGATTTCTGTTTACAACATTATCATACTTCAGTTTCACATTCAGTAGCCTAAAAGGTATCCTCACATTGTTATTTAGCGTTGCTATCTGCATCATCTTGTTGAAATCTGACGTTTGTTATCAAGATCATTTCAGCATTTCTATGACTTTCCAACTTTCCAAAGTTTCATAACTCAAAGCCTGCAGCTCTGTACGACGATGAGAGATGCCAGTAACTTTGCCGTTTTTGCAATCAAACTTTCAACAAAATTATGAGAAAGAAAGCAACTACAAATATGCAATTAAGTTGTCAAATGCGATATAGCTTAATTTATGATTACATGCATAGAACACATTTAAGGATATACCTTCGGATGCATCTTTATGTCAACGGGGATAAATAACCACGTCACGTTAAAACAAGTCGGGGTTTCTGAAAAAGTAGCGCCCGCAATACAAAGACTTTGTAGTATCCGCAAATATCGGTGCTAAGAACATCATAACAGAAGATCTGTAATTACTCAGATGCACATACTGATCTTGCACTTTGTAACCGACATGTGACATTACATACTTTATCGCAACATGGCCTTTTAAGAAATTGAAAGGTTTTGTAACTAAAATGCTTTACAAAACGGATGTTTTTTGAACTGCTTTGACTTATAATGTTATATAGTGATCTTTTACTTCATGAATTCCCTCACATTTCTCTGGATAATAGTCACGTGGTGGATAATTGTTCATCCAGAGCCTGGTATGTATGACTTTATAATGTTTCATAATGCTCAACCTTGCACAAGCACTATATGAGCTGCAAGACCATGGCTGTATGACTCAAAGCTATTCTTTAAGTTGGTTGGGACCGAAGCTTCTTGTCTGCTGCTTGCCCCACCGGGGTTCAAATAGTGTTTTTTCTTTTTGCTCCGAATTTCAATAAGCTGTTTGGCGCCCAGGGAGCTCCATCGACAGGCAGCTTATTTCATCTATGTGTCCTTGTGTTTTATTCATCTGGGTGGTTATCATAATTTATTAGTTTTTCCATATTGATTCATTGACTTGATTCACAACGAGGACCGAACATCTAACTACATATTGTGAATCACTGCAGAAACTTGGGGTGAGGTTAGGCGCCTGTAAAACTAGTTACCCCTCCCCCCACCCTCCAAGTAATTACAGTTGGTCCAAGGCGATACTTGTGTAGTGATTTTTACAGTTTCATGTTTTGGCGTTGAATTTTTGTGCTGCTTGCACACAGTTTAGTTAAGAGTTTTGGTTACTGAGTGGCCTCCTATTGGTAAAAAAGCTGCTCACTCGGCTTACGATACGTTTTCTTAGTATATGTTCTTGATTGTTAAGGATCTTGGAAGACTTCATAGGTTTCCCACCCAAAGTTTGAGTGCTTCTGGCGGGTTCTGTGTTATTTGTATACAATATTTGTTGCATTCTTCGTGAAATACAACATTCTATAAATGCAACAACATGGTAGAAATCTCTTCATGTTACGTACCTAGTATAGGTACCCAGCATAAGTCTGTTTTAAAGAGGGAGGGGGTCAGATTTTTTTTGAAATATATTTTGTCAGAAAACTTAACTAACCATGACAATCAAGCTGATGTTATCAAGGCTTTTAATTCAACTACTAGGTACCTCGATGACCTTTTGAACACTGACACTCCTTATTTTGAAGGCATGGTCAAACATTTATCCCCCTGAACTACAGTTGAATAAAGCAAACAACACAGGTACCGAAGCCCCCTTTTTAGACTTACATCTTTCAATTGCAAATGAATTTGTTTCTTCTAAAATTTATGATAAACTCGATTACTTTGATTTTGATATAGTAAACTTTCCGTTTTTGGATGGTGACCTTCTTATGGTGTATAAATTTCGCAACTTATTAGGTTTGCTAGAGTTTGCAATGCGCGAAATAAATGTTTAACAGCTAAACTTCCCCAGCAGGGCTATCGGTATCATAACATTTTTAAAAATTTATCGCAGACATTATGAATTGATTTCCAAATTTAATGTCGGGCTAAAAACCTTTTACGCGAGGGCGTTTCGGAACCAGAATTTTATGGTGACTTGACAGAAAAATCATAACACGTTACAGACGTATAGGATATAACTTAAATGTTATGCGACAGTCTGCATGCAAAGTTTTTAACCCAATCATGGTTGATAACTATTCTGCCTTCTTAAATTGCACGCCGGTGGGTCGGGCTTTAGACTCTATGACGGTCCGACATAAAGCTATTCATTTTAGTTAGTTGGGACCGGAGCTTCTTGTCTGTTGCTTGGCCCACCGGGGTTCAACTGGTGTTTTTCTTTCGCTCCGGAGTTAGTAAGTTTTTTGGCGCCCAGGGATCTCCATCGTCGGGCAGGTCACTCAATTTGTGAGTCCTCGTTTTTGATTCATCATTGTATTAATCATGATTTATTTGTTTGCCCATGATGAATCATTGACTAGCTAGAGATTCACCACGGGGACCGAACAACTAACTAAATGTTGTGAACTACTGCAGAGGCTGAGGGTGAGGTTAGGTACTTGTAAAATCTATTTAAGCCCGCCAGTAATTTTATATTACTGATCGTTCCAAGGCGATACTTCTGTGGTGGTTCTTATTGTTTTATGTCTTGGTGTTTCAATTTTTGTGCTGTTGGCGCCTTATGTATGTTATCATATTTTTAGTTAAGTTTAGGTAACTGAGTGGCCACCTTTTGAGAAAATAGCTGCTATTTCGGCTTACGCCTCGGTTTTTGGAGTGGGAATCTTATTCTGATTGCGCATTTTCCTGATCGTTGCCTACTTGTACCCTTTTTATCTTTTGCCATAGATTATCAAGAAAATACAACAATATGCTTATTGCAACCCGAATTTTTGGGTAGAAACGATTAATGCACGAATAACAGGTACATCATTTTATCAGATATATAACTATAAATAACACTGTTAATACCTGTACCTTAAGGACTTATAAAACGATTCATATTTCCTATGGGTTCTATATTAAATTCAAAACTAATGTCAAATTTTTAACGAAGTCTCTGCTTGAGTAAATTCTTGGGCATTCTCACAAAAGAAATCTTCTGAGATCCTTTAGCTTTTTTCACCTCGGTTTTTGGAGTGGGAATTTCTTTCTGACTGCTCATTTCCTGATCATTGCCTACTTTTACCTACACATAAACTAGAAGCACTATTTAGACCTGAATATAATGACATTTACAATATAAACTTTAACGCTTAAACGTTATATACGATCAAGATCATTGAACAACGCTGGGGCTTCAACAAATCTTAGCCTCTTATTTAAACAGCATGGACGATCCAACGCATCTTAATAAAGAACATGTAATAAAAAAGTAAAAGTAGGCAATGATCAGGAAATGGTGCAATCAGAAAGACATCCCCACTCCAAAAACCGAGGTGGGAAAAACTAAATTAACAATCAGGCACTCACATCAAGAAAACACACCGTAAGCCGAATGGGCAGCTAGTTTTCACAATAGGTTACCCAAACATAACCAAAAATATGAAAACATACATGTACATAAATCGGCTAACAACACAAAATTTCAACACCAAAACATAAACCAATAAGAACCACAATAGAACAATAAGAACCACAATAGAACAATCGCCTTGGAACGATCATTAATATAAAATTACTGGCGGGCTTAAATCGATTTTACATGGCCATAACCTCACCCTCATCACCCTCATCTTCTGAAATGGTTCACAACATTTAGTTAGTTGTTCGGTCTTCGTGGTGAATCTCTAACTAGTCAATGAATCATCAAGGACAAACAAATAAATCATGATAACCATCATGATGAATCAAAAACAAGGACTCACAAATTCAGTAAAATAAAAACGATTTGAATCCAAATCGGAAAAAGTAATTTTTTGAAAAAATATAATGTACATTTTCCTCCATATTTACATTTTAAGTTTTCTATGCAGCATCCTCATGTGGCGGACTTCTGACTGGGAGGAAGGGAGAAATAAAAACTCCAAATTTTCCTGGGGACTATGGTAACAATTTAGACTGCACATGGACAATTGAAGTCGAAAATGGGGAAACGATTGTAATTGAGTTTCTAGAGTTTAAGGTAGAAAAATCGAAATTGCCGGGTGTAGACTGTGCAGACAAATTTTCGGTAAGTATATTCAGATCATATAGAAAAATTAAAAATTTGTTCTTGCATAGATATTTATGTTTATAATGCAACAACCCTACATATCGGGCTAATAAAGAGGGTTCATAAATAGAAGCTTTATTTGGCTACTGAAAATAAAATCCACCCCTAAAGACCGCGTCGCAATTTTGTTTAACCCACCAGAAAGAAGCGCAACAGTGACGTCAAATTTAAGCACGTTTTGTGACGTCAATCTCCGCCATTGTTATGCAACGTTACGAAGATGAAACATAGACAAAAATCAATAAATTATCAACAAAATGTTCGGCTATGGTGGCGATTTTTGAGGAGTCGTTGTGCAGAGTGATTGCTGAGCTGTTGACTAAATACACAAAATGGCGGAATGCAAATCTCCTCACATTAGGTGAGTTTTCACGAAATTTGCCGGCTTTTAGTTTACATATAAACGCTGAAATGGCTATGATGGCCCCGACTTAAAGCTATTCATTTTAGTTGGTTGGGGCCGGAGCTTCTTGTCTGTTGCTTGGCCCACCGGGGTCCAACTGGTGTTTTTCTTTTGCTCCGGAGTTAGTAGGTTATTCGGCGCCCAGGGATCTCCATAGTCGGGCAGCTTACTCAATCTGTGAATCCTGGTTTTTGATTCATCAGGATGTTTATCATAATTTATTTGTTTGTTCTTGATGATTCATTTACTAGTTAGAGATTCACCACGAGGACCGAATAACTAACTAAATGTTATGAACCACTGCAGAAGCTGAGGGTGAGGTTAGGTACCTGTAAAACCGGTTTAAGCCCGCCAGTAACTTTGTGTTACTGATCGTTCCAAGTCGATACTTCTGTGGTGGTTCTTTTTGTTTGATGTCTTGGTGTGTAAATTTTTTTGTGCTGTTGGCGCCTTATGTATGTTTTCATATTTTTAGTTAAGGTAACTGAGTGGCCACCTATTGGGAAAATAGCTGCTCATTCGGCTTACGATATGTTTCATGGTATAAGTACCTGATTGTTAGTTTGGTTCTTTCCCCACCTCGGTTTTTGGAGTGGGAATCTTTTTCTTATTGCGCCTTTTCCTGATCTTTGCCTACTTGTACCTTTTTTGTTGTATTACAAAGTGAATAACTACTCTGTGACCAAAATATACCAATTGATCATGCTCGGGCCGTAAACAGGTGAAATGGCTCGCTGAAAGCTCGTCATTTCATCTGTTTACTAATCCTTGCATGATGAATCGGTTTATATTTGGTCACTGGGTACTTATTTACTATATATTTATTTTCTATAATGTCGGAAGGTGTGTTCAAACAACAAAAACCCATGTTCTAATTATGAAATTCACTTGCCGTTGGATCATGGGTTTTGACGTCGACGTCATTGGTCAAAGTGACGTGACGCCACTGTGTTCCGTAGAAATAAAATGGACGACGCCGAAGAAGCTCTATGCGTTTTGGTGAGTTTTTATGTTATAAATGTGATTTGCAAGAGATTTTAAGTGAAAAGTGTGAAAATGCTAGAACAGCGTTCAAAAGCGTTCAACCATGTTTTACTTCATCGTTCTGTATTTTAGGTGTCTATGGTTGGGATTTTAACTTAATTTCATCAAAAGATTTTGTTAAATGTGTTCGTCGGTTGAACACTTTGTTTGCTTGGTAGATCCCTATTATAAATCATGTACGACTTTTAAGACTTTTTTCATATGATCTCTAAATATTTTGTATATTGACATGTTAATATTTTTAATGTTCTCTTGGTTTTTGATGGTCGTTCGTCTCTCACTAATTTCTTGAATAGGTTTGTGTGTGTAAGTGAGTTCTTTGATGGCTGACTAGACCAAATTCTAGCTCTAAACTGTCGGTTGCAAGTAGAGCAAGCCAGTGTCATGGAATCAGCTGGTGGCCCATTGGTATTGACTGCGTTCTCTGCGCTTTCTTTCAGCTTCACAGACTCTCTTTTTCATAGAGAGCTGCTACTTTGTTAATGAGACCTTGCCACTTTGATCCTCCTGTGCAGTCTGTTCCCAAGATCCAATTGGTATGTCGAAATCCTTCAGAGAGGCTTTTAGGGTGTCTTGGTAGCGTTTCTTCTGGCCACCTTGAGAGCGTTTTCCCTCTTGTAGTTCTCCATAGAATACTTTCTTTGGAAGTCGCTAATCAGGCATTCTTTTAACATGGCCAGTCCACCTTAGCTGTGCTAGCTTTAAGACAGTATGCGTGTTTTGCATCAATGCTTTCTTCAGGACCTCCTTGTTTGATTTTAACAGCTTTCTCAAACAGATTAAGTGGAAATGGTTAAGTCTCTTTCCATGACGCTGGTATACTGTCCAGGTCTCACATGCATACAAAAGGGTTGACAGTACCACAACCTTGTAGTCTTTCAGCTTGGTGTCAAGCTTGCTTCCATTTCGCTCCCAGAGTCTTCCAAATGCCACACTGGCTTTTGCAATTCTGGCAGTGACCTCATCATCAATTTGCACTGCTCTGGAAAATGTGCTTCCCAGGTAGGCGAATTTATCAACAACTTTCAGATTTTGCCCATTCACAGTGATGATTGGTTCATTTTACGGTTTTCCAGGTGCTGGTTGCTTTTTTGTGCTGATTGTGAGATCATAATTATCACTTGACAGTGAGACTTGATCCATGGCTCTTTGCATTTTTGCATCTGAGCTGGCATTCTTATCAATATCATCTGCATAGAGGAGCTCATCTAGCACATCAGTCTGCACCATAGTTTTGGCTTGCAGCCTTCTAAGGTTCAATATATGGCATCGAAACGGTACCTGATTGAAAAACCAGTGTCACTGTCCTGAAAAGCATCCATGAGCATGGCAGAAAACATCATGCTCAAAAGTGTTTGGTGCCATAACACAGCCCTGTTTGACCCCATTCTTTACCTCAAAGGGTTCAGGGAACTTTCCATCATTTTACACACGTGCCTGCATGCCATCATGAAATTGCTGCACCATTGCTATGAATCTGGTGGACAGCCAAACTTGGCCATGATTTTCCAGAGTCCATCACGACTGACTGCTTTGGTTAGGTCGACAAACGTCATGTATAGATATACACTCTGTTCTTGGCATTTCTCCAGGTGTCTTGCTGTGAAGATCATGTCTGTTGTCCCTCTGTCTTTTCTGAATCAACAATGACTTTCTGGGACATGTCCCTTCTGATCAATGTGAACATTCAGGAGGTTCAACATGATTTTTGCCAGTATCTTCCCAGCAATGTATAGAAGGGAGATGCTTCTGTGGTTGTCACATACTTGTTGATTTCCTTTCCGCTTGTATAGGTGGATTATGGATGCATCCTTAAATTCTCATGGGTAGCCCCCGGCCGTAAACCTCTGCAGGAATTGCATCTGCACCTGGAGCTTTGCCAGATGACAGCTGTTGAACTGCTTTTCTTGTTTCCATGACGGTTGGAAATTCATCTAACAGAACATTTCACTCTATCTATGGAAGTCTGTCGGTTGCATCCTCATTGATGCTTGATGGTCGATTCAGCACACTTTTGAAATGTCCTGCCCACTTTTTAAAGATAGCCTCTTTATTTGTGAGAAGAGTGCTTCCATCTTCACTGAGCAATGTGGTGGCTCCGGAACTCTTTGGGCCATAAATGGTTTTCAGTGCATCATGAAATTTCTTCATGTCCTTTCCGTCCGCAAAAGACTGAATTCCTTCTGTTTTCTTCCTCAGCCAGGAATCTTGCATGTTCCTAAGCTTGGTCTGGACTGTCTTACAAATGTTGCTGTAGGTTGCTTTCTTGGATACTGAGCTAGATACAGATGTGCCTTGTGCAATCGGTGTTTTTTCTCAAGTAGCCTCTGAATTTCATCATCATTCTCATCAAACCAGTCTTGATGTTTGCGAGATGGATGGCCTAAAGTAGTAGCAGCTGAGGAATGAACTGAGTTATGGAAAACTGATCAGTTTTCTTTGAGTTTCTCTGAAATTAGATTGATTGCATCTACTTGGTTGTCTGTACGGTATGTTGCAGAAATAACGTCGTCTAATTAATTATAGAACTTGTCCTTAACTTCATCTGAGTTTGTCATCGTGGGTGCATAGGCACTGACAATCGTTGTATGTTTTTTGCCTGACAGAGGAAGTCTCAATGTCATTAGGCGGTCATTGATGCCTTTTGGCAATCCTGAAAGCTTACCAACAAGTTATTTTAATGGAAAAGCCAACTGCTTCATGCCTCTCTTCACTTTTGCGTTCACTCCAGAAGAAGGTGTATCCAGCACCAATTTTTTTGATCTCCCCAACATCTGCGAACCGAATCTCACTCAGTGCAGCTACCTGAATTCGATACCTCTCAAGTTCTCTGCCCACAAGGGCCGTTCTACGCTACGGTCTATCTGACCCAGCACCGCACATTCCACGTGCCAATCCGCAAAGGGATTATTTTTGTTTTTTTATTGTTTCGGCCGCTATAAAGGGATCCGATGATCGCGGTTAACCAGCCAGGGGATTGTTTAAGACACCTTTTCTATCCCCTTCTCCATGCTACGGGGGTGAGCAGTGTGGTCCTAAAAAGATCTGCTCAGTCGCTCAGCCAACTCCCGAATCCCGCTTACTGCTTCTCCTCACGGAAAACGACCATATAGAACTGAGCTGCCTGTGTGCAGGTCTGCAACTACAGCTCCCAGTGTATCATACACCTGCTGCTTCGCCACTCGCCCATCGCCAAAGGACTTTTGTAGGTATGTGTAATTGATATTTACAGGTACACGATGGTCCTGACTCAGGAAGTCCCCAACTCATTACCCGGCAATGTGGCAATACAATTCCAGGACCCCTGTATTCATCAAGAAACACATTGACCCTGAGCTTTATCTCGGATAAAACCTTCAAAAAGAAAGGAGTTCGTTTGAAATGGAAAGGTATCGAAAGATAAGAATAAAACATGCTAACTCAAATTGTTCAATACATCATTTTAATACGAAGCATATGCACGCTATATGACCCTGACCTTATGGGACGATTTTTTCGAGCAAAAAATGGCGGACAATCTAAAGATGTTTGGATTACCTGTCCCGAACGAAGGTAACTTTAAAGACTTATAACCATGTTTCACTGTTCCTAAGCAGCAATTTTGGAAGAACATGTTCATTTTATCAGCCTGTAGTCTTAAATAGAATAATGATGATTAAATTGTTCAAATCTAGTTTCCAGATGTATTAGAAAGTGGTGTGCTCACCTAGTTTAGCGATGTCATACATAAGGAAAATGACTAAAACAGAACGAAGAAAGTATCAGTCAGCTTTCTTTGAATTAGTGAATGTGATATTTAAGACAACAGATGCTCTGGATAAGTATCGGATGCGAAAACAATATTTATTTATGAGAAAAAACAACATTTTATTCCACTGTACACATACCCTTTGTTCCCAGACCAGTACAGTATTTTTCGAGCATTGTTGCATTTTTCTGAACGGGTATTTCGAGTGATTTTATGCTGGGGATTCCCCTAAAATTCTGGACGGGTAGTCAGAGCGATATAATCACAGCGAATTTAACATCACACTGTGGACAAATTAACAGACCAGCATAATTTAGAAAATTGTGATGCGCTACTTTACATATTTTACATATACCGCTTCAGAAAACTAGCTATCAAAATATAAACCACCTGTTTAATCATGTTAGATATATAGATATTTGGTCACAAGTCTCTCTCTCTCTCTCTCTCTCTCTCTCTCTCTCTCTCTCTCTCTCTCTCTCTAGGATATAGGGAAGGTACTAAAAACCTAGTACGACACGTGCTAGGCATAGTCATAACTATGTCAGGTGTTAACAGACTATAACCTATTGGTGTTGGATTGTGTTTTGTAGACGTGTTATATTCTGTATGACATTGTGTCATAAAAAAAAACCCTGATGGACCATTAGCTAATCGGACTGCTTCCTGGCAGAATCATACTTACTAGTCTACAGCGTCCTAATATCAAATCCGTTGTTGTTATCATAATTTGTGTCAGGCAGTTGTTACATGTACTCGGTTGCATAGGGTTCAGTGCAACATGATTTAACAAATCGGAGAGCATTTATATCGTACAGGATAATGACGTTGGTAGTGAATCTTTACCATTTGTCGCTAGTACCGATGTAATCTGGCACCTGGGATAGCGTTGCTATGTAGAAACTTTGTGGAAAATATACCCCACCTATAAACCATAAAACGCGGATGGTCAAGGGTCGCCGATGTGAGTTCTTAACCCGAAATTGTGCAATGTGGCCCATCCTTTCTCCCTTTGAATGTTTTCACTGCTTCCTAAGGATCTTACATTTTCTATTTTATCGATTTGTTTATAACCGTGTTCTTGTCAGTTTTTACGATTTATGGTACTGGGCATATGTAGTTGTATAAGCCTTTCAACGTAATACCAAAGATTCAGGTCATATATTGTGGTAAATGGAATACTACTATTGTGAATAATGAGTGTTCGCAATAAAAACGGAGAGGAAGTCAGAAACAATTCTAATAACGACTGCTGACGTGCCTGGTCGTTCGTCTCGCACTAATGAGAAAGAATAGGGAAAAGGGAATGAGAAAGAATATAGAAAGAATATTTCTTGAATAGGTTTGTGTGGTTCTTTGATGGCTGATTATGCCAATTCTAGCTCTGAACTGTCTGTTGTAAGTAGAGCAAGTCAATGTCATGAAATCAGAGGTGGCCAATTGGTATTGCCTTTGCATTCTCTGTGCTTTCTTTCAGCTTCACAGATGCTCTTTTTTCATAGAGAGCTGCTCCTTTGTTGACGAGACCTCGCCACGTTGATCGCTCCTGTGCAGTCTGTTTCCAAAACCCCATTGGTATGTCGAAATCCTTGAGAGAGGCTTTGAGGGTTTCTATTTAGCATTTCTTCTGGCCATCCTGAGAGCGCTTTCCCTCCTGTAATTCTCCAGAGATTACTAAGAGGACTGTCTTTGGAAGTCGCTCATCAGGCATTCTTATAAGGCCAGTCCACCTTAGCTGTGCTAGCTTTAAGACACTATGCATGCTTTGCATCCCTGCTTTCTTCAGGACCTCCGGGTCTGGAATCTTGCCTTGCCGCTTGATGTATAACAGCTTTCTCAAACGGCGGAGTCTCTTTGCATGATGCTGGTATACTACAGGTATCACATGCATACAAGAGGGCTGGCAGTACCACAGCCTTAAAGTCTTTCAGCTTGGTGTCTGTCACGGACTGACTCTACTAAATATAAAGTCAGAGGATACAATGGCTTGTTGTGCCCAACAAATCATGTATCGAATGACCAAGGGTATACGCTTCCTACTATGAATGACCAGCAAATCTATGGAAGGGTTCAATTAAACAGAATTTTCAAATTATGATGATTTATTTATAATGATGTTAAAGTGAGAAGCAAAGAAGGAGAAAAAGATAGAAAGAGATTACAAAAAGAAATTACTGAGAAAAGAAAAAAAAAACAGAATACGTCCTTTGTTCATCAATTATTTCCCCACATTGTAGTACTGTTCTATATTGTCCCTACACACTTTCCCATTGGCATCTCCGGGTATACTGTCACACGTTCGTCTCACTAGAACACTCCGCACCACTGCTCGCAAAAACAGTCCAGTGTTCCCAATACGAACTGTAGACCACGCCCGTCCATAGTAAACCAAACACCAATGATTTTATATCGTCCCGTTTATACCGTCACTGCCACCCCATATAGTTTAGCCCAGTTTAGTTTCAGGAATTCAGATTACGTCCATAGATTACAATTTCAGGTAACAACTTCAGCTTCAGGGCCTGAAATAAAGTAACTGTGTCTTAACAACAAAAGAACTGATAGTGTCGCAATTTATCATAACGAAATCTCCTGCACGTCACAACATCCAATTGCAAATAACCTCCCACAATTCCGTACCCCGGAACTGTATTAGTTTATTCGCTAGATTGCTTGTACTATACATATAAACTATAATACTCCAGTATCTACATTGAAACATTTATTCACATGTACGATACAGTTAAGCCATATATGTCGCGAACTAACCCTAGTTCCTTACCCAGCGACATCACAAGCAAATCTCCGACATGCATCCACAATTCCTCACCCAGGAATTGGTCCTACCAATCTATGACCAAATTCATAGAAAGCCATTTCTCAGAATACGATAAATCTTGCGAGACAATCTTGTTACAATATTAAACCTTTCTTAAATGACATCACTAATTTCAGTAATAGCGAATATTCTTAATGACGTCATTAACGTCAAATTTAAGCGTTACGTTACTATAACGTAAAACTTAAAATCTGAAACTTCCAGCCTTACAGCTTTGTTCCGAGTCAACATTAACTTCCTTTATGATGAGATGATTAGATAACATAACATAACATGAAACTAAATGTACGTCAACGACAATAACGTCGCTACAAGTAACGTAGCACATAACAGAAATTTCCATTTTACAACTTTGGTTGACATACATACCGCGCAATGTCATTCTTACGCGAAATTTAATACATAAAAACTAAACCAATGCCGCTTCACGGCAACGTAGCGTGCAGAAATATAGAAATTTTCATTTTTACAACCCTATCAATGTGCTTTCCACCATAATGAGCTACATTATTATGGCTATACAATCTCACTGTACAAAATGTATATTTATGAACTGTTATAACTTACCGACGGCCGACTACTCAGACTGGCGCTGACCATGACCAGGTGTACCAGATAAACCCATATCCAAACATCTCAAATTCATGCCCAATCTTTACATTTCTTCCGATAATTCATATTGACTTCACACAAACTAAGCTGCCTATTTATACGCATAAATTTGTGAACATTTCCCTGAAAACCATACCGTTTTCCATCATATATTCCAAAACCATTCATCAGAACATGTGAATAACCCACCGTGAGCAAGTGAATAACAATTCTAAATGCACATACACTGACAACCACACCCAGATCAGCTTGCAAAAAGTTATATTGCTAACCATAAAATCGGCAATACAAATTTTCTCTGGATTATACCTCAAGGTGTAAATCATATGATTCAAATCCCCGGACTTCATGTTTTCGTTTAAGCCGTGTCACTCTCAGAAACCATTTATGGCAAACTGATAAAACACGAATCTGAGCCCAGTACAGAATCCAATTAAACTGCACATAATGCCAATTTCCACGCCACAAATCAACAAATACCATAACACAAAAAGAATGTTAAAATATCACAATTGAGCATAAAATTCTTCATGGCACAAATATTTTTTGTCGTGTCTGACATACATAGATATCCTTGACAGTGCAGTAAACATGTCATGTTTACTCCTGTGTAAGAGTTTTCAAAATACCTATTATGCTCAACTAACCATTTAGAAAATCAAACAAATTATCCAAACCCCACAAACAGCAAAAGTACATTTTTTTATCGTGACATACCTTCCCCCTTTTGAAGTGTGAAGCATCTCAAAAATGCGTAACACTAGATCTACGCGATAAAAAATTTACTAAATGAAGTCATATCTAGAGAATCATACTTGCAAAAACCTGCTTCCACGTATCGCAATCTAAATCTTTTATGATAAATGGAACATACTCGGATCTCGGAGGAAACTGCAAAGCTGCTTTCTTGCCCTTGATTCACTACATACGCAACAAATAGATAACCTTAATGCACAATACTCATGTTTCACAGAATAACACTAATTGAAGTCATATTTAGAAGATTATACTTTCAAGAACCGTACCCCGATTACCGCGAACTTAAACTTTCCATGACAATCGGATCTATACTCGGATTCCGGAGGAAACAGCAAAAGCTATCGGCGTTAACCGTAATCCACTAAATACGCGACAAATAGTCTGTTCCGCCTTCCTTGTTTTCCATCTTACATATTTCCATTCAACGTCACTGGAACACTCCGCATTACTACATGTAGTATTAACCTTATTATTGGGCTTCCGTCTATGCGGCCACAGCCACCAGTTAGTCATTACACTGACTACACTTATCCAAATAAAAGATATATGCCGGTCAGTTACAATACTGTCTACCCGCAACGCCACGGTAACCACCGCAACAATCGTGATCAAGTTATTACATATCGACAAAAACCAAACCATGAATGCCAATATATCTCCTGGACATTGGGAAGTAAGGAACAACATTATACCGATACAAATGTGTACCCAATCTGTGAAAGTAAGATATTGTCTACCTGCCCAACTCTCGTTAAATCTTAAACCTGGATGATATCTTGTCTCTAAACTACAACTTCCGGTGTCGGTCTCGTTAACGTCGGAGCTGAAAATACCAACCATACTTTGAGCATAACACTGTGTTACATCCTTTGCCGGCTTTTCTTCTGTCGATCTTTCTGGTAACAAACCTGCACTCGCTCCCACTGGCAACGTTGCCACACAATCTCCATCTCGGCCATTCTGACTCTCCATGTTTCTGTAAATGATAAGTGGTAACTTACCACAATCTGCTGAATTCTCCGTATAGATTCTTATCAGCATGCTGTTTATCGTCCACCTGAAATGTTCCACAAATACGTCATGTACCGTAGAATACGTGGCGGTACACGGGACGGTATACAGAGCGATGTACGGGTTGATGTACGGGTTGGTGTACGAGTTGGTGTACGGGTTAGTGTACGGTGTAGAGTGCGGGCCCGTCACTGATCGCCTGAAAAACATCCTAGTACTCACTTCGTTCATAATGGATGACGTAAATTGTGATCCTAAGTCTGAGCTGATCTCATCGGTAACTCCAACTTGATTAAAAATACTTACCAATGCATCTGCAACAGTTTCCGTGTCAATTGACGCCAATGGCACTGCCTCTGGATATCTCGTTGCATAATCAACTACTGTAAGTATGAATCTATTCTTACTGTATGTCACAGGTTTCAAAGGTCCTATCAAATCAGTTGCAACTCTCTTAAATGGTACATCTATTCTAGGCATCTTTCCTAAGGGTGCTTGAATTATCTTACCCTTGGGTACAGTACGTTGACAATTGTCACATGACTGACAAAATCGTTTTATGTCACTACTGATGCCTGGCCAATAAAATTCTGAGAGAACCTTTTGTATGGTTCGTTTAACAGCTAAATGACCTGCCATTAATGACTCGTGAGCCAACTTCATTACCGTTTTGCGCAATTGCTGTGGCACTATAAGTTGTGTAAATAACCTACCTCGCTCAATGTTCGGCGAGCTAAACTTCCGGTACATCAAGTTATTTTTAATAAAATATGATGCATTCTTAAGACACTCTTTGGCTTCACATCGTGCCTTCATTACCTTCAAACTCTGATCTTCATTCTGGGCCTTCCGAATTAGATCCGGTGTAACTTCTTGTATAACTATTTCTGGTGTCTTCATACTCACATGTGTTCCTTCCTGTTTCTTCTGTGCCCTAGTTTGCACTGCTAATGTTGGCACCCAGTCTATATCCGGTTTGTTGCGTTCCCGTGCACCTGGAATATTACCTATGATTAAATCAACCAATGGCTTTTCCACACATAGTGCCAATACTTCTCCTTTGTAATATGGTGTGTCAATGTTTACCTTCACTTCCGGTACAACTCTTGTAGAATAATCTACCATTACCATAGTTTGATTTCTTCCTGTAGATGCACCTTCCGGGACTACATGCTTACTTACTATCACGCCCGAACATCCAGTATCTCGTAAAACCTCAACCGATTTCTCTTCAACCATTCCTTGTACAGTACTAAGTTCTGAAAGAGATGATACTGAACTCACACTTACTTGGCGTTTCTCATGTATGTTATCCTTACTCTCCATTGCTGCTTTGGAATAACTGACAGTATTTGTATACGTCAAGCAAGCTCCACATTTCTTAACATCTGTTGTTGTATCCTCATGACTGTCTTCATATGTAGTCTGTACCTCCGAATCTTTGCTCTGAAAAGTAACTTTCTTTGTAGGTGATCTACCTCTATGTCCTACCGCACCTACTTTCATGATACCGGGTTTTAGTTCCGGACACTCCCTCCTGTAATGTGTTCCACCACAATTATAACATTTCAAACCTGGATAGTATTTACCTCTTCCTCTTCCATATGAGTTTTGATTATTAGGAATCTGGTCTCTTTTCACTGGTGACCTTGATCTGGATGCTGAATTAGAACGAGATCTACCTCTGTCATTCTTGAAGGTCAAATTAACAATATCCACATACCTAGCTTCCTTGTAGGAATCCGCCAATTTACTAGCTTGCTCCAACGAAGTTGGTTCTCTCTCCCGTAGAAATAACTCCAGTTCTCTGTTACAAATAAATGTAAACTGGTCTCTCAACATGAGATCCTGCAAACCTTCAAAAGTTTTAGGAATACCTGACATATCTATCCATCTTGTAAAGTAGCTCTTCAACCGTGCTGATAACTGCTGAAATGTCTCACCGGTTTCTGGTCTACACTTTCTGTACTTACGCTTGAATCCTTCCTCTGTTAATTGATACCTCTGTAACAATGCACACTTCAACTTGCCATAGTCCATTGCATCCTCCTGTGGCATCAATGCGTACACATCTAACGCTTTACCCTGTAATAACGCACTCAAATCAGTTGCCCATGTTTGTCTTTTCCACCCTTGTGCTGTAGCATACCGTTCAAACCTAAGTAAATATGCATCCATTTCGTCCTTACCTTCATTAAATGCCGGGATTTTAGGCGTTCTTGCCTTAATAGTGTCTCTTGGCGCTGGGATTGGCCTCTCCGCCCTTTGCGCTGTGATCCTCTCCATTTCTGCGAAATGTCTTCTGTCCTGTAATTCAATCTGCATTTCATACTCAAGTTCTAATTTCTCTCTCTCTGCTACTAACCTCTCTCGTTCCAATGCAATCTCCTGTTGTCGCAATGCAATTTCTGCCTCATACTTAGCCCTATCTGCAATTCTGATCTTACGCTCCTCATCTGCCTTAAGCTCCATTTCTTCATTTGCATGCCCGTATTGTACTTCCAGTTCACGCTCTTTTAATGCTTTCTGGGTTTCTAACTCTTGTTCTTTTAATTCTTTCTGTCTTACCTTTTCAGCTTCTTGCGCTAGCAACTCATTCCGCTTCAGTTCAATTTCCTGTTTCTTAAGTTGTAATTCATACTCCTTAATTTCTCGCTGCTTTTCTTGTTCATCAGCTTTAGCTTTTAACTCGCGCTCATGGCGTTCGCGTTCAGCTCTTAATTCCATCTCGCGGATTTCGCGTTCTGCTTTTTCTTTTTCTTCGCGACTAATACGCTCTGCTTCTCGACGCTCACGTTCTGCATCACGTGCCGCTTGACGTTCATCACGTAGTATTATTTGTTGCTCTGAAACAAACGCATTAAGTGCTTCACCTTCAAGACCTAAATCTGTTCCCACTTTGGTTAACTCTTTAACTACATCCATGATTATTTCCCTTTTGAAAAATTATTACTGTTTGTAAGGATGGTGACAATAAAACGAAATCTGAGTTATCAATTGATTCACAACAACGTAAACTTCACAGTATTCACATCAATAAATAAGCAAAACCCAATGCTTACCAAGCTTCAACTTTTGTTTACCAATTGCCTCAACGCAACCTATTCTTAATAACCCATTAAGAATCACCCAGACATTCTACCACAATCAACTAATGCCTTTAACCGTTGCGTAACAATTTACAAAAGTAAGCCCATACTCATGAATACCTTAAACAAACCGTTCAATTGACAAACCTCAAATTTCAGGATCACCTGGTGCTTCACTGGTACACCCCGTCTCTGGTGCTCGCCAACCCTGACAGTCGGTCGACGGGAATATGAATTATCGGAGGACTCCCATCAGTCTAACCATCGGCCCTCATAACTGAAATATACTTTGATATCTTGTTCTTAAGTGACAGTGTGACTGTAACATATACCAGAACAATGACATTTTAGAGTTTACATTTGCATCATTTAAACAATTACTTTTACTTTGCTTAAGCATTGCTTACTTTGGTACACTAGAGAATTTCACTGTGATTCACATTTGGTTCTCTAAATCCTAGCATATATAAACACCTCCAAGAATTACTGATATCCAATGCAGAAATGTTGGGCGTATCCCACTTCTGACACCAAATGTCACGGACTGACTCTACTAAATATAAAGTCAGAGGATACAATGGCTTGTTGTGCCCAACAAATCATGTATCGAATGACCAAGGGTATACGCTTCCTGCTATGAATGACCAGCAAATCTATGGAAGGGTTCAATTAAACAGAATTTTCAAATTATGATGATTTATTTATAATGATGTTAAAGTGAGAAGCAAAGAAGGAGAAAAAGATAGAAAGAGATTACAAAAAGAAATTACTGAGAAAAGAAAAAAAAATAGAATACGTCCTTTGTTCATCAATTATTTCCCCACATTGTAGTACTGTTCTATATTGTCCCTACACACTTTCCCATTGGCATCTCCGGGTATACTGTCACACGTTCGTCTCACTAGAACACTCCGCACCACTGCTCGCAAAAACAGTCCAGTGTTCCCAATACGAACTGTAGACCACGCCCGTCCATAGTAAACCAAACACCAATGATTTTATATCGTCCCGTTTATACCGTCACTGCCACCCCATATAGTTTAGCCCAGTTTAGTTTCAGGAATTCAGATTACGTCCATAGATTACAATTTCAGGTAACAACTTCAGCTTCAGGGCCTGAAATAAAGTAACTGTGTCTTAACAACAAAAGAACTGATAGTGTCGCAATTTATCATAACGAAATCTCCTGCAGCTATGCACGTCACAACATCCAATTGCAAATAACCTCCCACAATTCCGTACCCCGGAACTGTATTAGTTTATTCGCTAGATTGCTTGTACTATACATATAAACTATAATACTCCAGTATCTACATTGAAACATTTATTCACATGTACGATACAGTTAAGCCATATATGTCGCGAACTAACCCTAGTTCCTTACCCAGCGACATCACAAGCAAATCTCCGACATGCATCCACAATTCCTCACCCAGGAATTGGTCCTGCCAATCTATGACCAAATTCATAGAAAGCCATTTCTCAGAATACGATAAATCTTGCGAGACAATCTTGTTACAATATTAAACCTTTCTTAAATGACATCACTAATTTCAGTAATAGCGAATATTCTTAATGACGTCATTAACGTCAAATTTAAGCGTTACGTTACTATAACGTAAAACTTAAAATCTGAAACTTCCAGCCTTACAGCTTTGTTCCGAGTCAACATTAACTTCCTTTATGATGAGATGATTAGATAACATAACATAACATGAAACTAAATGTACGTCAACGACAATAACGTCGCTACAAGTAACGTAGCACATAACAGAAATTTCCATTTTACAACTTTGGTTGACATACATACCGCGCAATGTCATTCTTACGCGAAATTTAATACATAAAAACTAAACCAATGCCGCTTCACGGCAACGTAGCGTGCAGAAATATAGAAATTTTCATTTTTACAACCCTATCAATGTGCTTTCCACCATAATGAGCTACATTATTATGGCTATACAATCTCACTGTACAAAATGTATATTTATGAACTGTTATAACTTACCGACGGCCGACTACTCAGACTGGCGCTGACCATGACCAGGTGTACCAGATAAACCCATATCCAAACATCTCAAATTCATGCCCAATCTTTACATTTCTTCCGATAATTGATATTGACTTCACACAAACTAAGCTGCCTATTTATACGCATAAATTTGTGAACATTTCCCTGAAAACCATACCGTTTTCCATCATATATTCCAAAACCATTCATCAGAACATGTGAATAACCCACCGTGAGCAAGTGAATAACAATTCTAAATGCACATACACTGACAACCACACCCAGATCAGCTTGCAAAAAGTTATATTGCTAACCATAAAATCGGCAATACAAATTTTCTCTGGATTATACCTCAAGGTGTAAATCATATGATTCAAATCCCCGGACTTCATGTTTTCGTTTAAGCCGTGTCACTCTCAGAAACCATTTATGGCAAACTGATAAAACACGAATCTGAGCCCAGTACAGAATCCAATTAAACTGCACATAATGCCAATTTCCACGCCACAAATCAACAAATACCATAACACAAAAAGAATGTTAAAATATCACAATTGAGCATAAAATTCTTCATGGCACAAATATTTTTTGTCGTGTCTGACATACATAGATATCCTTGACAATGCAGTAAACATGTCATGTTTACTCCTGTGTAAGAGTTTTCCAAATACCTATTATGCTCAACTAACCATTTAGAAAATCAAACAAATTATCCAAACCCCACAAACAGCAAAAGTACATTTTTTTATCGTGACAGTGTCATGCTTTATTCCATTACGCTTCCAGTCTTCCGAATGCCACACTGACATTTGTCATTCTGGCGGTGACCTCATCATCAATGTGCACTGCTCCGGAGTGAGTGCTTCCCAGGTAGGCGAATTTATCAACTTTCAGTTTTTGTCCATTGCTATGAATCTGGGTAGACAGCTAAACTTGGCCATGCTTTTCAATTGTCCATCATGACAAACTGTGTCAAAAGCTTTGGTGAGTTCGACAAACGCCATGTACATATCTACATTCTGTTCTTGGCATTTCTTCTGAAGCTGTCTTGTTGTGCAGATCATGTCTATTGTCCCTCTGTCTGTTCTGAATCCACATTGACTTTCCGGGATAAGTCCCTTCTGATCAAAATGAGCATTCAGGCGATTCAACAGAATTTTTGTCAGTATCTCCCCAACAATGGATAGGAGGGAAATGCCTCTGTGGTTGTCACAGACTTGATGATTTCTTTTCTGTTTGTATAGGCGGATTGTGGATGCATCCTTAATTTTTTGTGGGATAGCCTCCTTCCTCCACATACAGTGAAACAACTCTGACAGTTTCTCTGCCAATGCCTGGATAAATCGCACATCTCACGCATTTTAAATTTGCGTTACATATAAAGAGTCAGGACAAAGATTTTGATGAGTCAATGGTTAAATTACAATCTTTAGGTTCTCGAAACACCCGTACAGAAAGTGACTCAGAATACCCGTTCAATGTAAAATATGTGCTCGAAATACCCGTTCAGTACTGCTCGAAAAATACTGAACTGTTTTGCCCGCGACTTGGGAACTTTATATGTCTGTACAGTGATGAAAACCAGTAGTTTTTCAGTTTAATTTTACAGTGTAGCCTTCATTTGAGTTTGTGGGTTCTTAGTGTGATGGAATATTCCTATCTTGACACATAAAGTATACTTAACTGAATTCTAGGATGAGTTTTGTCTTTCGAATTTCATACATAATACATGAGCAAAGCCACCCGAACACCTTTGTGTGTCATTTATTTTCTGCATACCACTCCAGTGAACAAAAACTGCTTGCACTAACATACACTAGATACAGACCGAGCTGCACATATATTCAAGTTTGCCCTAGGTGAAAATAAACTCAATTTACGTCAAGAAAAATGTCTGCATCTTCATTATTTATCCTCCTGTCCGCCATTTTGGTTTGCTCGAAAAAATCATCCCATAAGGTCAGGGTCCTATAGCGTGATAAGCATCAGATTACCATAAAAGGGGTCTAGATTTATTTTCAAATACACTTTGTGTAGATAAGGCTGTGACACGTACAGTCAATGGACATAATTAAACGCCACTTTCGGAAAACTACATAGACTGCAATGTCTTTTCATGTTTACAAGAAAAATATCCTGCTTCTTCTGGTCAACATATATTCATGATTTTGATGTCATTTGAAAGTAAAATGAATAAAGCAATACATATAGATTATTTGGTGGAGTTTCAACATTATATTTTTCTTCTATAACAGTTAAAAGTTTAAGGGAATTTCGAGGGAAAAACACTTTCCCATTGACGTCAGTGGTGACTTTGCCCAAAAAGTGTCTGATAAGAAAACGTTTTTAAAATTGTAGCTGTAAAATGCATATATCGAATTAAATGAAAATTTCTTACTTTTGCTTTATTCATTTACCTTTCAAATGACAGCAAAATATAGAAATATGTTGAACAGGAGAAACAGCATATTTTTCTTACATAAATATATATTGAGGTCTATGGAGTAATCCGATTGTGGCTAATAAGTATGTATCAATATTTCTAACAGCGAATCTGTGAAGTGGACCTACACGGGGACCCAACTGTTAATCGTGATTATTGATGCGACGTGGAAAGTTAATGCATGCTTATATGAAGTTTCATATGCGTCAGCGATATTGTTACGAATGCGACGTGCCACATCCTCTGCCCTTGAACGGTAAGAATCACATGTGTTGCTCTCGCGAAAATTAACAAAACCGAGTTTACAAAATCGGCGTCCACTTTGATCAGCAAAATTCTTCTATGTTCCCACTTGAAGTCAATTGGAATACTTACGACACTTGTGTTTTTCAGCTAATGGTTTATAAAGTTGACCTGTAGATACAATTTTGCCACGAAAAGTCATTACATTCTTAAATTCCTTTTGTTTTTCCTTGTCTTGGTCGTAAACTAAAAAGTATAACACAGTCATGTGGGTGTCTTTATTGAAATATGTATCCAAACGGCTTTGTAAATGCACATTTATCTACTGAGCGTGAAAAACAGTAAGATAAGCATATGCTGTATGCATCGAAGACGTTGTTAAAATTTAATATGCGACACAGAAATGCACCGTGGAAGAATGAGACCGATTATTCAAAAAAAACAAAATAGCAAATGTTGCGATATAAAGACAGTGATGCATTTTCTTCAATAAATATTTTAGATACATGTTAAAGGGGTCAACCATGGTTTTTATACTGCATTATTACTTGCAGAGGCTGCAGAAAGTTGTTTGAGCCTGAGGCCGAGGGTTCAAAGTGCTCCCGAAGACTCTTCTAATGTTAATGCAATGAAATAACCATAGTTGATCGCTGTTCTTGTATAATACACCATTCCAATGGAAAACTGCCTCGCAACCGCACCTAAAAACCGCATAAACCCCTTTAATTCTGTTGTTTCCCATCCCTCCCCCCCCCCCCACTGCTTATCTGAAATGCATTGAACCACCCATATTCAATTATAAAAACTTATTTGGTTTAGCCTTAGATTCATTTAATGTAAGGAAACATATAAGCTCTGTCACTGATATGTCCGAAAATGATTTGCTGGTTCGAGGCAAGAATAAATCAGTTGTGTCACTCGAATGTTGACAGAGCTGAATCAGAAACCCCACTCTGTGACCTCATTCAAAATAAAAGTGGTATATGCTTTGAAGCTCGCTCAACGAAGTGCATGTAGTCCAAGGAAAAATGTCATGCAATATTTTGCTTGATTAAGACACTTGTTATGCTTCTGCATGTACGTAAATAACTTTTGAAAAAGCACAACAAAAATGCTAATTCTTCCATGACTCATTCTAGTAGTACGTACCTTCGTCTTCGATGCGTACAACAGATGCTTATTCTACTGTTTTTCACGCTCAGTAAATAAATGTGCATTTACAAAGCCGTTTGGATACAAATTTCAATAAAAACACCCACAGGACTGTGTTATACTTCTTAGTTTACGACAAAGACAAAGAAAAACAAAATGATTTTAAGAATGTAATGAGTTTCCGTGGCAAAATTGTATCTACAGTTCAACATTATAAACCATTAGCTGAAAAACACAAGTGCCGTAAGTATTCCAATTGACTTCAAGTGGGAACATAGAATAATTTTGCAGATCATAGTGTACGCTGATTTTGCAAACTCGGCTTTGTTTATTTTCACGAGAGCAAAACATGTGCTACTTACAGTCCAAGGGCAGAGGATGTGGAACGTCGCATTCGTAACGATCTCGCCGACGCATACGAAACTTCATAATAGCATGCATTAACATTCCACGTCGCATCAATAATCACGATTGTTATATACCTAATGTATCTCTACAATAGAAATTTGTCGTGTTGTAATAGACAACACTTTCTGCTGTTTTAAGCGCCGTTGGGCATTAATACCATTAATGCCCTGGGATGACGTCATAGCAGGGCAATAACGGTGTTAATGCCCTGGGATGACATCATAGCAGGGCAATAACCGTGTTAATGCCCTCGGATGACATCATAGCAGGGCAATAACGGTGTTGTTATTGCCCTGAGACTTTGAGAGATACCTGTCTACATGTAATGGACACTGGCATGTGCTCATTTCATCTAAATTTAACATGGCAGGTGGGTGTACATTTCAGATGTATATTTCATCTAAATTTAACATGGCAGGTGGGTGTACATTTCAGATGTATATTTCATCTAAATTTAACGTGTCACTTTGCGGCAAATCACTGAGCAATCAAAGGCTGTGGGATTGAAATTATGCACGATTTCAAGACATTTTTGTCAAAATTGCTTCTCTTTCACTAAGGATACCTAATTCTGATCAATAAAAATCATTCTTGCTCTACTGTATCAGCATACGGAGGAAATTGAACAAAGTCAAGAAATTGGAAAAAAAAAAAAAAAAAAAAAAAAAAAAAACAAAGGTTTGTTTTTACCTCTTCATGTCACCAGAGGAGCGATTTAAAGCTATCGCCATTTCAGTTTTAAAGAAGATTTATGGCTCGTTATACGGAGAAAAAACATTTTTTATAGTCGGTTCTACTGGTGAATCTGATCAACCACGTTTTTATTTGAATTTTGTCTTTGCTATGCACAATAAATAAATAAATAAATGAATTAATAAATAAATAGATAAATAAATTAATTAATAAATGTATGTGTGCTGAAGAAAAGGTATATAACAATGACGATATAACATTCTTTTCAATGCATTAACGTTTGCCAAGCCCGCGGGCAATAATGGGTTGCAGCCCTCACCGCTACGCGGTTCGGGCTGCAACACATTATTGCCCTTGGGCTTGGCAAACGTTAATGCATTGAAAAGAATGTTTTATCCTCTTATTAACAGTTGGGTCCCCGTGACCTACGGTAAAAGAAATTTATTTATACAAAAATATTTACACACATTTTTATTGATATATAACATGTAGGAAATGCATAAATGTACGTGATCGGGTTTTAATGGGAGCACGTTTAACATTTTTGTAGAGAATTGTCATACATGTAGTTTCAGATAAGTTTACCTTACACACAGAACCAAAGGTATGGACAGAAGCAAACTCTATCTGTCTCAACGATGGTGGGCACTTGGCAGTTAAAACATATTTAAATAAACATCTTATTCTAAACCTTGTTGGTGACAGAGCCGACAGTGTATGGATTGGCGAATATTACACACCATGGATTTGGCTGCAAGGTAAAGGTGATAAACGTCGATTCGAACGAAACTTAAACGAAAATCGCATTTCAAAACATACAGATTCTGAAAACGAGACAAATGTAATTGTTTCAACAATATCAATCTCTCTACAGTTCTATGATATTACGTTCAGTTTTAATTTAAACCCACTTTTCAACAATATCAATATTAATGTATACCAGTTAGTTTGTTTTTCATTCTTGCATTGCAGGTTGTTACAAGGACCCATATTTAAATTTAACTTCTTCCAAACATTTTGTGGAAACAAAGCAAAACGAGGCCAAAGTGTGTCAGCACCACTGCCAGGATACTGTTTATTTCGGAATAAAGGTGAGATATATTGTAACGAAAATCGAACCTAGCCACAGTAAAACCCGTTTTACTTTAGAAATAAATGTCATCTTTCTGATATTCATGGAGCTCTGAACCATAGTGGGTTGCGTGCAAAGTGAATGAACCCAGAAGGGGTTCATGTATGCTTTGCTGGCGACATTCTGTGGTTCATAGCCCCATGATCATCAGTAAAACATAACTCATTGCTTATATTTACATTCATTTCTCTCTTTTGCTTGTTGAAAAATTATCAATGTGATCACATTTACAAGCATAAAGAGAATATACATAAAGTGTGTGTTCAAACAGCGGAACGGCATCAATGACGTCATGACATTTACAATGCCCAATCACATTGGTGAGAGCCACGGTTTTATGACGTCAAGTTTGGATCATGTGACGTCGCTTGACACGATGTTGTTCACGGAACAATGAACTGTATTTCCGTTCTATAGGTTCATTAAGACTATGCATCAGAAATGTAAATATTGCTCTATATATGCAACACTTATATAATAAACTACTGAGATTGAATTTGTATTTCCATGAAAAGGTAAGAGTAGGTAATGATCAGGAAATGGGGCAGTCAGAGGGAGATTCCCACTCCAAGAATCGAGGTGGGAAAAATTAATTGGCAATTACGTACTAATACTAGGAAAACATGTCGTTAGCCAAGTGAGTAGCTATTTCCCAACAGGCGGCCTCTCAGTTACCAGAACCTAATTAAAAATATAAAAACGTACATAAGGTCCAAACAGCACAACAAATTTAACACGAAAACCTAAAACGATTAGAACCACAACAAAATTATCGCATTGGAACTATCAGTAATATAAAATTATCGGGGACATAAACCGGTTTTACAGGACCATAACCTCATCCTCATTTCCTGCGGTGATGCATAACATTTAGTTAGTTATTCGGCCATCGTGGTGAATCTCTAACTAGTCAATGAATCATCAAGGACAAACAAAGAAATCAAGATAACCACCATGATGAATCAAAATAGAGGACTCACAGATATATTAATCTGCCCGCCGATGGAGATCCCTGGGCACCAAACAACATCACTCAAAATCTGACGCAAAAGAAAAACACCAGTTGAACTCCGATGAGCCAAGCAACAGACAAGAAGTTACAGTCCCAACAAACTAATGAATAGGTTTAAGTCGGGCCATCAAAGCGTCTGACGCCCGACCCACCGGTGTACAATTAAAGAAGGAAGCCTTGTTACAACCATGATTGTGTTAAAAACTAAGGATGCAGACTGTCGCATAACATTTAAGTGATATCCTTTACGTTTGTTACGTATAATGATTTTTCTAAACTAAAAAGAAAAATCATTTATTCCTATAAGTTTCTTAAATTTGCAAAACAAGTTACCATAAAATTCTGGTTCCGAAAGGCCCTCGCGTAAAAGCCTTTGAAAATCAATCCATGCAGTAAATTGTCCAGTTTCGAATCTCATCCAGTTCCGAATCAAGTGGTCGTATCGTCGCGAACTACACAGCAGCTGTTCGATTAAAAACAAATATTTTGTATGGTCATGAAGTCTATCTTTTTCTTTTCCTCTGCACGAAGTCAGATTTTGAAAACTTATCTGCATGCTAAAATAAATCTGTTCTTCGAGATAACCTGTCGAATTAGAATGTATATTGCACTTGTGTAATTATCCGCAAGGTGCATGTTTCCGCAAAATGCATGAACCTAGATTTTCTTTTACACTTTTGGTTCCAACATGCGTTCCAACATTAATTATAACACACCAGGAAAACTGAACTTCATTTATTGATTTTCTGTTGCGCAGGAGCTGTTTAATTTTATCTACCAATTTAGCTAGTTTCGGGTCGGTCAGTAAAAATCAATTGTGTCGACATAGTACATGTACTCGTAAATCTATTAATATCGCAGTACACGTCTTAGCGCTAAACCTAAAAATCTCAGTAAGTATTTTATTTGATGTGCGTGCGTGCGTGCGTGTCGCCACAATACCACAGTCTTTCATTTGCAATGCAGTTTGTTTGAATTGATGCTTAACGTTCCCGTCCACAGCTATGGTCATGTCAGAACTTTGCCCCCATTTTATGGGACTTGTGCCCAAAGTTCTCACCGCTGTGTCTGGTGTGGGTTCGAACCCCGCTCTGGTCATGTGAGACAAACCAAGTTCTGCTTGCGAGTGTGTCAGGTGGTTTTGTTTTTCTCGGGGTTCTCCCGTTTTCGTCCCACCTACTAATTGGCGCGTCTCATATGAGCTGAAATAATCATGAAAGGGACGCTAAACTGAATAAAAAATGAGCCCCAAGTTAGGATGCCCTAACATCCTGAACTAAAAGTACAAAGCCAAGAAGGACAGGCACTGGGTTCGATCCTCACGTTGAGCGCCGAGCGAGTTATGCTTTTTGGTAAGACAAATTCTCCTCATACATGTACATGTATAAGGAATCTAGCAGCATCTCTCTCTCTCTCTCTCTCTCTCTCTCTCTCTCTCTCTCTCTCTCTCTCTCTCTCAAAATTCTTCTATCTATTATTTCGATTTCTTCTTTTGACACAGTAGTCTAGTGAGTAGCTGTTTCCCTAAAAGTGGCTATTCAGTTACCAAAACTTGGTCATCTTTTTCATATTATTAGAATCATTGCTAGGATAACTGATCATCCGATATGACCTTATCTGTTAACCGTTGATGTAAAGCACAAGCTCAGGTGGAGACCGCTGTGACCAAGTGGTAGTGTCGGACTGGGTTCCCTGGTGTTGTGTGTTTGAGCAAGACACATTTACTCCCTTAACTCATACCCAGGCTGCAGTAGCTCCATCTCGGCCTGACTGAAAAATTATTAACTGGGACGTTAAACCTCCAATCAAACAAACAAAACAAACTGAAGCAAATCAAATCAGCGATCAAAAAACGTTTTTGTCAGACATCGAGGGTGGAACCTCCTTGGCACAGTGGCAGAGTTCATGAATTCGGAGGGAGTGGTCCTGGGTTCAGTATCTACCTCTGCCTTGTAGTGTCACTGAGTAAGGCGCTTTCAGTTCCCTCTAAAGTACTAGTTACTGAGAAAGCGATGGTTCCGTGCCGACATGAATAGAAACTTTTTTATTGGACGTTAAGCATTAACTCAACAAACAAAAGCGAACCAGTTTGTCCGAGTAACCAAACCGATACACCAACACCTTGAATTACCACTGTTCATCTTATCCAAGTCATTGCTGCAGCTATTAGGGAGCGACAATTTGATTTTTAAGTGCGGGGGGGGGGGGGGGAGATGTTTCTAGGCCTGGATATTATTTTTCTCTCACGACGCGGTCCTGTCTTTTTATTGGTGTATACTACAATACGTAAAATAGAGTTTAGCCTGTCCTAGATATGTTTTTCGGCCAAAACATATCTAGGACAGGCTAAACTGGATCCTGTTTTTTTTATTCAAAAAATCTTACAGAACCCTCCCCCCCCCCCCGCTCCCCCCAATTATAAAAATCAAATGGTCGTTTCCTTACGCAGGTGAGTCTTTGTGCAGTCGATCTGCATCGCAAACAAACTAAGGCAGCCACCTCCACAAGACAACCAGCAGCCAGTAAAATCAATCCCAAAATGCTAATAATTCTCTATAAGACAGCCTCATCATACTTGCCTTAAGTCAAATTTCCCATTTACAAGCTGTTAATTGGACAATTATTATTCATTATTGTATTTAAAACAGTTAATTAGCAGAAAAAATCAATTAAGTTAATACCCATGAGGCTTTGTATATATTTTTGTGTAACGAAGCATGAAATGATGTCAACTTATGAAACACATACAGGTAGTCCTTCCTTAGAAAGGATTTTTCTTGTGACAGAAGAATATTTTCTACATGACAACTGCTCTGACTGAACCTTGATAAGACAGCCACCTGTGTATAACAGCCAGCTTAGCTCACTGCCAAAGGTGGCGCTTTTATAGAGGTTTGACTGTAAATTACTAAGTTTTACGTAGTATACATGTACACAGTTTTTGGATACTTTTACTCTGAAATGGTAAACTGTGTGCAAGTATTGTTTTATAAAGAAGTAATGAAGCTACAAAATCAAAAGTATAACGCAATAGCGCCAGTGAGTTTCTTGTTTAAAAATTATCGCAAGTGATTCGGAACTGGACAAATGATTCGGAACTGGATAAATTGGTGGTCTGCCTCAAAGCCATCGTGTGGCACACATAATATTCACAATGAATCAAATTGAAGTTCATTATTTAGAAGAAAGATTATACTTTCTAATGGTAAGGCCGAAACCGAATTTGCTCTGAGCAATTATCTGAAAACCACTTCGAAAGAAAAGTGACCCGGAACTGGACAATTTACTGTAGTGTCTGCGGTAAAATTAAGAAAATATTTTTCGAAGTTTATGATACCGATGGGCCTGCTTGAGAAGTTTGACTGTTACTCATTTATTTTGTGCATTGAATTCCGTAACATAATTGCAAACTCTAGCAAACCTTATAAGTTGCGAAACGTATATACCATTAGAAGCACGGCGAGGAACATCACCATCAAAAACTGAAAATGTACTATCACAAAATCAAAGTCATCGCGTTTATCATAAATTTTAGAAGAAGCAAATCCATTTGCAATAGAAAGATGTACATCTAAATGGGGGCATCGGTATCTGTGGTGTTGGCTTTATTCAATTCGTCACCTTAGCACAATTAGTCAATATTTCCATTTTTGCAAACTTTTCAGGAGAAGCAAAAAACTTTATCTTTTTCCCTTTTCTTTTATATAATTTAGGTTAACCTTTTTCAATTAAGTTTTATGTTAGATTTCATCAAATGAGGAAAAACTTCATTTTTTATCTAGTTATGGAAAACATGCACTTTTTGGAAAATGACATCTGAAAGGTTTTGGTGCAAACAGTCAATAAGTGCTCTTAACCCATATTTGCATTGAATTTTTCAGTAATGACCACTAATAATTTTGGTGAAAAAACTCAATTAAGTGCTTTATACTTTCACTGTCATTGCCATGTACACATATTTGTGTTTAAATGCCATATTTTGACCTAGATTGTTTGATGCAATAACTAGGAAAGTAATTTGTTATTTTCTTGTAACATCAGGAGGGCTTATCTGAGCTTACCTACATGTATCTGTTGACCAAGGTATTCGTATACCATGGATGCAAAATCCCAATATTATTATTAATACGTAAGATTTGGCGTAAACTGCGTAAATATGGCAGCAGAGGGGAGTGTTGATAACGGTGGGTCAGCCCTGAGGTTTTCAACACTACCCAGTGGACCTTGGGAACGTTTACAAATGGCAATATCATGTTTGATCACTAATATTACAAATATTCTGCAAAACCACTGCAAAAAAAATAATAATAATGTTGCACTATATTCTATAGCCTCATCACATTTTGTATATGCATATTATTGTTTCTAATTTTTATCATTTCGGGCTGAGTCCAGTTTCTCATAATTTAGCGCATGCTTTTTGTCATGCTCGGTAATCAGCATAAATAAAACAATGTATTAAGAGTGGGCGCAATATAAATGTGATTTGTCTGATTATTACACTTTTTTCTTCATTAATACATTCAAATTAATATGGTGTAACACTACTAGTAGTATACTATTTATGAAACAATATAGGGTTATTGCACTGTGACTGCACTTATAATGATATCATGTGATATTTGCACACTCGTTCCTATCTTTTTATACTGATATCTCCAAGTTTCAAATTTAAAAAAGGTACATTCGATGTTTCAACACTGTATTGCGTCATTTTAAAGCAAAGTCAAATAAAGATAAGATCATCAGTGTTGATGTCCCAAGGTCACAACATTTTATGGCAGCCATCAAGTCAAGATTCAGTCAATTCTGTATAAAAATAATTTTTCACAGATGGCCGATATAGTTTTAATCACTTGTTACTAGTAGCTATATTCTAATTATTGTTGTAATGGTTAATTTTTGTCTCGCATGATGCTCACAATCTCTCACACTTTGATATCACAAATGGATGTCCTGTGTGTCAAAATGAATGGATATATTGACGGATTTCTACAGCACTAGAGTGAGAACCGTATAATGACATGCCAAATTAAGTGATATCTGCACACTTGTTTCAAACGGGGCTTATATCACACGGGTTTTTGATAATAATATAATAAGAGCAATAGTGATTTTGCATTATAGTTTCGAATCTTGACCGGTCCCGAATCATATGGTCTAATCATCAAAAACTATACATTAACGATAAGATTTAAAAACAAATCGTTCTTCGGGATGGTTTATCGAATACGAACTTAATTTGCTCCAGTGTAGTTATTTGTATGCTGCATGCTTCTGCAGAATTGGACATGATTTTCTTTTACACTTTTAATTTCAACATGCATTTTGACATACCCAGAAAAATGAACATTATTTTATCATTACTTTTCATTCCATGAGAGCTGTGTAATTATTGGTGCCAATTTAACAGTTTCGAATCAGAAAATATCGATGTGGAAACCGTGTAAGTTAAATATGAAGGTAATCAATGCGGAAAGCGCTGTTCATAACCAAAACACACCCATTCTTCGCTGCACTTAGCTCAAACAAACTAGAACAAGTTGATTAAACAGTTGTTAAAATCGGTTTGTCACTGAATTGGGCATATTTCCAATGTTAGTTCTACGTAATTATAAATGTGCAAAGGTCCTGAATGTGTAAATGCAATGGAAACCGTAAACTGTGTGAACTCCTTGTCTTGGAATTAATGATGTTCGCTGTAAATGAAAAAGTATTCAAACTTTTGTTCTAACCGCTCTTTTTTTGATTCCAAAAAATAAAATAAGACATATGAAAACAAAATAAATATAGGGTAGTGTGCATTTTTTTCGAGCTACAGGGCTCTGAACGAGACCTCTAAACAACATATTTGAAAATTAGAAAAATTAATTTAATTTTCAATTCTTTTGCATATACCTTCCTGGACAAACAATACATCACGAATGCTTTCAAAGGCATTTTGTTTAAGTAACGCCGTCTATTTTGGACCTAAAACATACATAAATTTTCATCTTGAAGTGGATGACATTTTTTTTTCGACTCTTTGAACAACCCTACCCCCTAATTTGAAAAGTAGAAAAAAGCTCAATATTTATAAATGTTTCAAATCCATATTTGTAGATTCAAACTTTTTCTTGTATTTTCACAAAACACAGAACGTATTCATATTACTCGAAAAAAAGAATGAAAAATATAGGGTAGTGTGCATATAAGAGAGAAACCAACAACTTGAAAATCGCCATTTTAAGCTTTATTTCGGCCATTTTTCTTCTAACACCCCATTTCATAAAACCACTCAAAATTTTAAAACTTGCACACCAAAAAAAGAAATACTGTTAAAGAAGACATTGTTTACATCTACTTTTGCTAAAATAAACAGCAAATCAGTGCAAGTAATTTGAAGTTGTGTACTATTTAAGTTTAATCAACCCCACCCCCTAAATTTTGCTGACACATAAAATTTTCAAAAAAGTTGCAAAAAATGGGGTGAAAAAATGAAGTTCCTTAGATTGACAATTTTCATGACTCGTTCAATGCATATCATCGATATGTATTCAAATATAAAATATTAGGAAAATATCTGCAACCGTTTACGAGATATTCAACAAAATAAAAACCGGAAGTTCCGAAATGTCAAGTGTTGGCAGCGAACATCCTTAAGTCACCAAGCTAACAAAATCAAAACAATTGCACCACTGAGGGCTTTATCTTAAAAATAACACAGGGGATTCGGAACTGATAAATGATTCGGAACAAGCAAAGATTATAGTGGTCTTCTTGAAAGTCATTGTATAGAATACAGCTGATTCACATATTACAAACTTATTATCATTATTTAGAAGAATGCTTTTGATATATGATACACCTTATTTGCACCAAACAACTATTTGGTAACGTGATTCTAAACTGCTGAAATTACAGTATATATAATGATGGAAATAATCTTTCTTTGCAATTTTAAACCCCCTTTCTTAGAATCCTGGACCTGCCACTGCATGAAGTTGACATTTTTGTACAAAAACATACTCCTCCTAAAAAAATCCAGTTCCCAAAATTGTCAGCATTGTAAATCGTTTTTGCACTCTGTATACTTATGAATTAATTTGGTAGATATGTTTTACTTTTAATTACGCTATTCCCATTTGGTGTTTACGATGTTTTACGCCCGTTTAACAGCTTATGTCATACGAGGACACGTCATGTTGAAAATGTCATTCGAAAGGCTGAAGGAGCTCTTGATCGAGCTATTGAGTCCGATTACAAAGTGAACAGCTTTACACTACATCTCGGAGGCTTCTACGCTGCAGTTGTGTCTGAAGGAGCAAGCATTGGAGAGACACGGTTCTGGCCTAGCTTTCTTTATAACCGTAGAACGTCTGCGTGTAATACTGAGCATGCGCCAAGTATGCACACTGTATGTCAAAGAGCAGTTGACACACCAAACTCTGTCATTTTAAATTGACAAAACCAGAAAGTAATAATTCCTATTCATTTAAATCGAGTAGTGATAACACAACTGGGTGACCGGATTTTTTGTAGGAGGAGTATATGAGAATACCTGCCAAAATAGTTTGATGTGAATTAAAATAAAGGCTCTTAGTGAGTTTTTGCACCAAACAATTTGGATTTGACTTCCAAAAACATATGTGCAAAGACTCATCAAGTGCACTTATTCAGTTTTTGCGCTCAATTCAAATGCAGTTAACCCATTCTGCTTGTTTTTATGCAAATTACCTAATTTGCACATCATATTTTGGTCCAATACTTTGATACAATATGGAGAACATGGTTTAGCATAGACAAATGCAAAAAAAAGTGATTTTGTGATATTTTAGAGTTATTGACATTGCGCTAAGGGGAAAATTGGGTAAAAGTTCAAGTAAATTTGATTGACCCTGCCTTCAAAATCAGGATTGCCAACATTCAAAATGTCATCGAGGCACCTGGAGGTAGAATTAAAAGCCTCGATAATGTCAGTTTCATTGTCATGGTTACGAGAGGGGCGCAATTTGTACCCATCGGAATTTCTTCAATTTGTCTGTAAACTTGGTGCCAAATCTAATATAAATATTATTCAGCGTATACATATAGCGCATCCTAATATTACTTTTTCCCCCGAGAAGCTTCTTTTAGAACCAAACAATAAATTGTTGTCAGAGCACAGCAGACTTAGATGGAGGATTGTGTCCCCGTAAAATCGATTGAAACTCTCAAGTAATTTTTCTGACCTCTCCAAGACTGATCTGCTGTGATTTACATAATACTTATGTCTTAATATTTCTGTTTATTCTGTACATGATCAAACATTTCTCTTTTGATGTGGTTTAAAGTTGAAATCACTTGCATCGTTACAGGAATTTGAATGTTATTGTCTAACGACAGAGGATATGGATAGGCTTGTTTTCTCTAAGTCGGTTATAGAGTGTAGAACTCCTTGCTCCGGAAATGATAAAGAAAGATGCGGTGGAGCTTTTAGTCTAACTGTCTATATGAACGGTAAAGTTAGTTATGTTAGGTATTACAATGATAATTTATCCACTGATGATCTCTCGTTCATTTTGGGCGAGAACTGTGACACCACGGAGCAACAAAGTCGCTGTTATTAGCGTAAATTAAGATCTTACCAATACCTCTGAACAATCAGTACATGAAAGATTCAGAAAAAAATACACAATAATAAGAAAATAAATTATGAAACACCGGGTATTAGAATTTCAAATGTGACTACAGCTGCTGTACATGTAGAAATTATCCTCCTTGTAGATTCAGAGTATGCCAAGACAAGCCCATATCAACATTTCGTTATGAAAATAAAACAATGAAACTCAGTTAGATAAGATTGATATTTGCAGGATATGTTCACTCATTGTACCTTTTCATCTTTAAATGTGCCAGCACAGGAAAGGTTATGCAATATCGTCAAATTAACGCAAAACTAGAAATGCGTGTTTGTAAAACACTATGCCCCCAACTGTATGCTTGTCCCTAAACTGGCAGCTTGTATGATTCATTATTTCATTCGAATTAAGTGAAATTTAATTTCCTAAAAAAGCTGTTCGGTTGCCTTTTTTGCCTCCATCCAGAAACAGAATGTAAGCCTTTGCATACAAGTTAGAAATGGAGTAAAAATTTCAAAATTGAGTTATTTTGTCAAAATTTGATGGAAAGTCCTCAAAAAGTAATCAGGTGATCTTCTTCTCAGCCCCAACCAGTATACCAAATATGAAGGCTCTAACTTAAATACTTTTTCAGATATCTTGCACACAAGATTTTCAAATTTTATTTTAAAAGGGCCATAACTCCAAAAAATGCATACCTTGAACATGAAAAAAAAAATGCCTGTCAACTATTTTTTCATGAGGAATTTGTATATGAAATTTCAAAACCCTAACATTCACTGTTCAAAAGTTTCAAATTTCACCGATAAGTGGAAAAATCAATCAAAATTTCAAAATTCTGTACTTTTGTAAAAATTTGACGGAAAATTCTCAAAAGTTAATCAGGTCATCTACTCCTCAGCCCCAACAAGTGTACCAAATATGAAGGCTCTAGCTTAAATACTTTTTGAGATATCTTGCACACAAGATTTTCAAATTTTGTTTTCAAAGGGACATAACTCAAAAAAGGGGCATAACTTGGCCATACAAAAAATACGGGTCAACTATTTATCATGAGGAATGTGTATATGAAATTTCAAAACCCTAGCATTCACCATTCAAACGTTTCAAATTTTACCAAAAAGTGGAAAAATCAATCAAAATTTCAAAATTCCGTATTTTTGTAAAAATTTGACAAAAAGTTCTCAAAAAATAATCAGGTCATCTACTTCTCAGCCCCAACAAGTGTGCCAAATATGAAGGCTCTAGCTCAAATACTTTTTGAGATATCTTGCACACAATATTTTCAAATTTTGTTTTCAAAGGGACATTACTCAGAAAAGGGGCATAACTTGGCCATACAAAAAAATACGGGTCAACTATTTTATCATGAGGAATGTGTATATGAAATTTCAAAACCCTAGCATTCACCTTTCAAAAGTTTCAAATTTCACCGAAAAGTGGAAAAATCAATCAAAATTTCAAAATTCCGTATTTTTGTCAAAATTTGACGGAAAGTTCACAAAAGTTGATCAGGTCATCTACTTCTCAGCCCCAACAAGTGTACTAAATATGAAGGCTCTAGCTCAAATACTTTTTGAGATATCTTGCACACAATATTTTCAAATTTTGTTTTCAAAGGGACATAACTCAGAAAAGGGGCATAACTTGGCCATACAAAAAAATACGGGTCAACTATTTTATCATGAGGAATGTGTATATGAAATTTCAAAACCCTAGCATTCACCTTTCAAAAGTTTCAAATTTCACCGAAAAGTGGAAAAATCAATCAAAATTTCAAAATTCCGTATTTTTGTCAAAATTTGACGGAAAGTTCTCAAAAGTTGATCAGGTAATCTACTCATCATCCCCAACCAGTATACCAAATATGAAGGCTCTAGCTCAAATACTTTTGGAGATATCTTGCACACAAGATTTTCAAATTTTGTTTTCAAAGGGAAATAACTCAGAAAAGGGGCATAACTAGGACAAGAAAAAAAATACGGGTCAACTATTTTTTCATGAGGAATATACATATGAAATTTCAAATCCCTAACATTCACCATTCAAAAACAAGGCGTTACACACGCACACACAGACAGACAGACAAGCCCAAACCAATATGCCCTTCCAACTTTTTCAAAGTTGGGGGCATAAACAGTGTAACTGCAAAATGATTACTTCTCTGGATTGGAGAGACCAAACACTTTTTATTTTGAGTATTTCACATAACAACACATCAAAAAGCAGCTTCAAAACATCCTACTTTTTGTTCTTATCTTTGTTTAAAAGAAGTTTATTTAAGAATGGCCACTATAAGATTTTACAGCATTTTAATTTTCAGATACAACCTTTTAGCACTGAAAAAGTTTGCGCAAAAACCTTGTAAATACATTTACACTGTTTTTGCGCTAAAGTTTTTGAGAATTTTATCAGTGAACAAATTGCAATGTAGAACTAGTTTATCATTTTTTTTTTTTTTTTTTTTTTTTTTTTTAAGACTATTCTACAAGTTGACTTCATAAAATATCATACACAAATATTTTTGATGATTTATTTCCAAAAGTTGCACTTACAACATTTTTGAACTGAAGCATTTTCTTAGCGCAAAAACATTGTAAGTGCACTTACATTGTTTTTGCACTAAAATTCTAAAAATAATTTACATGGGGATTTTTCAAAAAATTGAAATAACTTCGTATTTAGATTAAATCCAGTTGTAATACTTCTTCAGGTAATGTATCTTGATTTATGAAAACAGTGATTTTGGTTACACTGGTATTTGCGCTAAGGTGACGATTTAGTCAGTTTAAGTGGTCATTTTTAGCTCCCCCGAAGGCTCGCAAGGTGAGCTTACAGTATATTAGTCGACCCGGCGTCCGTCCGTCCGTCCGTGCGTCCGTCCGTGCGTTTACATCTTCTCCGAAACCACAAGGCCCAGAGCTTTCATATTTTGTATGTAGCAATGTATAGTGATCCTCTTAAAAATCCTGCCAACCATGCCCCTGGGGTCAAAAATGGCTCCACACAGGGGACTTACAATGGGAAAAACATAAAGAAATCTTCGTCTCCAAAGCCACAAGGCCCAGAGCTTTTCTATTTGTGTGTAGATCTATAAATGGTGAGTGGGTATTTACAGTAAAGTTCAAGAGGACTGTTCTTTTGAAGCTTGGATACTTTAATCTACTTTTGATAACACAAATTATGAACAGCTATTGTTGTCAGTGAAAACAATTAATTGATTGTTGCAGCAGTTGGTGGAACAGTTGTATACTTCAGATCGCGTTCCACTCCAAAGATTGATAAAGCAGGACACCGACGTGAACATCCTGGACAGATTCAATAAAAGTATTTTGTTTTCTCCGTCTAGATGTTTGCTGGAAAAATTCGTCTGCATGGGTTGCTAAAATCTCAAAAACCATATCTGGGAAGACCTGTCAAGCGTGGTCGTCGGACTTTCCACATGCGCATGCGTTCCACGATGACGACATGTTTCCAGATGGAAGCGAGGCTATAGCCTCGAATTATTGTCGAGACCCGGATGGTAAAGGCGCGCCCTGGTGTTTTACTACAGATCCCGATGTACCTTGGCAATTCTGTGACGCCCCTCCTTGTCCAGGTCTTGACGCATTATCTTTATTTGTAAATAAATGGGTTAGATTGTATTTACTTAAAAGGTATTGTTTGTTTGTGTTTGTTTGTTTGGATTTGTGTTTTAACAAGATAGCGCAAATATTAAATTGACAAAAAAAAAATAAAACGGAGATCCTTTAAGAGCACTGAACGCATACATGAGAAAGGGGATGGGCCATACGGCGGTTTCGACAATAAAGTCTCGCCAGTGACTCTTTGGCAACATGGAGCCAAAGAGATTACTGAAATTTTGCAAATTTCAACACGGTAGTTGATACAAAGACTAGTATTATGTAAATGGGACCTAAAAGGGTGTTACACACAATGCTATTCTAAACATTTATAGTGTTTACTTGTAAAATTTACAGTTCACCTAGAGACATGCGTTGATGAATACTGTCGGATTTGGTGTTCAGTGGATTTAGCTAAATTCCTTTAAAATACTTTTTGTCATCAGGTACATGTTGGAGTTACCCGACCGAGTATTCTGGTCATTTGAATGTGTCTGTGCACGGACATAAATGTTCGAACTGGGCGGACGAAGCACCGTTTTATTATACTGGCTATCGTGACGCTTCCCTATATCAAGATTATTCAGTCTCTGTTGCATCTAATTACTGTCGATCTCCTAGCGGATATCCATCGCTCTGGTGCTTAATAGATGGTGGAAGCTGGGACTTCTGTGGATCGCCGCCTTGTTTTGGTAACTCAACCTAAAATTCGCAATGGTCTATTAAATGGCTATGCATTTTCAAATGTTAAATGCAGTCAAAACAGTCGTGTCTTAGAAGTCAAGCTTAACTATACATTTCAGACTAATCTGACAGCCAGTACTAAAAATAGTCTCTATATTATTTTGTCTCACCTGAGGCAACCCACCCCCATCACTTATCGCGTTCCCTCTAATTTAGTCGGGTGTACTGAATGCTATTTTAAAGGCTTTCTATGAAAACTGGTTTAGGCAAGTGCTAAGTATTGGGCTTATCTAGTATTATCCGGGTGTGATTTTCGTATCTAGATAAACACATATGAAGTGCCTTTTACAACAATTACAACAATTAATGGTTTGATAAAAGTTAAGTCAAAGCAGAAGAACAAATTTTATTTCTGCTTTTTATGAAACCTGACTCCCTCAGAATTTTACCTTTGTCTAAATAAATCTTATGCATGTGTTCTGTTAAAGATTCAACAACGGAAGAGGAAATTGGTGCACTTTGTAGAGTATTCTGGACGCAAGACAGCAAATTCTACTTCAAACAACACAACTGCGAAGACAGGGAATATTTTTCCTGTTTCGTCAATGGTAAGTGATAGCTTCCTCATTCCGAAAATCTGATGATTGCATTTGTATGTAGCAGTCATGACCCGATAAATACTATTTCCAAGTCCCATGATCTTTCCTGCATTTAATCAGGCTTTCCTTAGAAGGTTAATGCACTCAGGTTGCAATATAATTCTGACGTCACAGTGCGTCTGCGAATAGTGTGTGTCAATATCATTTCTTTGATTACAGAAACAGAGTCAAAGTTTATAGTTCCAGATGAAACAGATACTCACAACGATAGATTTGTCAAACATACCTTCTCTGATGCAAGAGCCCAGTGCAGATTTAGAAACGCCTTATCAAACTACAAGAATTTATTTGGTTTATCAGACTATATAGATTTAGGGAAGGATAGCCATGGTTCTCGTCCCAGACACTGGTTAGGCAATATGAGGGGTGAGGATACTACTTCGTTCGAGAAAGGTAATTAAACTTCACCTGCTGTCATTCCGATTATCAAGTTAATGTATTGTGCGTTTGCTTTCTCGTTACTATAAAAATCACAAAATGTATTATCACAGTTCGTTCTTATCTAGAGAAGTTAATTCGGGAATATTCAAAATATAGAGGAAGAATAAAACCACAAGACAGTACTAGTGGCTCTTTGTTTGCAAAGACATTCTGTAAATAATTCAAACAAGCATTCACATTCACGATCAGATAAGAGATAAAACATACAATTTCCCTAAGATAACCAAATTATAATAATCATTCCCTGTGCTGGCTAGGGTTTTCCATATGGCATGAGAAATCAGCTGAATATAATTGTTAAGTTCATTAAATAATTTATACTCAAACATATTCATTTGTGAAAAAGGAAACAATAATCCCAAAACTTGATAATTGCAACATTAATTATAGAGAATGGCTAACTAATAGATAGAATCATGCTCTAAAATCAAATTATGAAAACCAAAAATATTGGCCTGGGCAGATATTGTTTTCAAGGTCCAAGACAGGGTGCAATTTTCTCACTTTTATCAATATGCAAACTATGTATAACGGCGTTGATGGTCATGCAAGACACGCAATTGCTTAATTTGAAAATTAACAATAAGCTGTATAACTTCTTAAAAACATCAAATACTTATACATGTAATTGGATAAATCACTATTAGTTTTACATGGTTAAATGAACTTAACAATTATATTCAGCTGATTTCTCATGCCATATGGAAAACCTAACGGATTCAATATTTTGGATAAAACAAGCAGATGATGCTATGGACAGTTCTTTACCTGCTAATTATATCACGACCTCAGAAAAAAAACACCCACTCACCCACCCAATTATATAATGAAGCAAAACCAATAGGATGAAGAGAGAAAACGAAATCTCATTAAATAAAAGTATATGAGGAACCGGTTAACTACTGGTGTTTTCATTTCCTTTCTCATCCATCTGAAGCATTATATACATGTACCTAAAAGCAAATTACCAACATATAATACCATATTTGAAACAGGTTATACCATATATCAAATCTGAGATGAAAGTTATAAATGTTATGCATGCATTATCATCTGCTACAGCTGGCAAACCTATTGCTGGAAGTTTCAAACATACTTCCAACACTACACCATTGGAAACCCTTTTTCAAATGGGGCTTTTGAACTTTTTAACTTAGCTGACAGGTTATGACAGTTGACAAAATGGCTATAATTGCTAAACAGGGGTTGGATTAAAGAAGAGTATCTAGACAACTATCAGCATGAAATATTAAACATTTTGCTGTATTTATAATTGACTATCTATCAAAATAAACTCATAATCATTTATGTATCTTATGGATTTATGAATGTGTTAAAAACCAGGAGAATTTTTGTAATCTAGTTTGGATATTTGTCTGAGTGTTCAATTTTATTATTCATTACTCTAATATTCATTTTAAAGATAGAGAAAAAAAAAAGAATCACCTTTAAATGGTAGACAGAATGATTGTCAAAAATGGATATGTTTAATGAAGAATTTAAAAAAAAAATCTGTTATTTAAAAAAGCTGCATCTGAGCATCATATCTGAAAACTTACAAAGAGAAAAGCTTGTCACGTCACAGTAGATAATCACGTGACTTGCGGACAGTCCGCCTAATCGGAACTCGCTACACTGTCCGGTCCAATCATAACGTGGATCGCAATATTGCCCTAAACACCTCAAGGTGAGTTATACACATATTTTCGATTTTTTTCCACTGTACACGTTGCATAAAATTATTAAAACGACCTACACATTAAAAGAGGCTGGTACGAAAAGCAGTTGTACAAAATCTGACAGGTAATTTCCTTTTCTATGAGCCATACGACACCAAAATATATCGGGAAAGTCACCGGCTCCCGAGAAAAATATTGCCCGATCAGTGTAAACATTTCTGTCTATTTTTCTAATAATGTGAAGTCAAAGAGTTTTCGCGAGGAATATGTGTACGTCAATCTATTTTCTATTACAAACCACATGGGTTTGGGTCAAATCTTTCGAAAATAGCGTTTTTCAAGGCTATTATTGCTATGCAGTGTTTGCCACATGACTGACCGCAATATTGCAACTGTACGGAATCAAATATTGCTCGCGTCGAGATTTGGACTGTCCGCAATATTGCGCATAAAAATACACAGAGAAGCCGCGTTATGAGATGGAAATTGAGATAATAAAAGATTCCAAAGCCTACCCATGTAGTATAGAGATTATTGATGCTATAAATTTCTTTCTCCCACAGTTCTAACTACCCTCTCCAGTGGTCTCAGTTAAGACCGCCGAGGCGTTTTCATTACGAAAACATGCCCATGAAGTATATAGAGATTTTGTCAGAAGCAAACATTTGAAAATTTCATTAAAACATTTTGATATTTTTAATATTGTCACTCAAAACATACATTTTGGGTACTCGTTAGAACGAGGCGGTTCTAACGTGTACCCAAAATATATGTTTTGGAACAAAAATAAGAAAAATAGGCATACCCCTGCATACCCCTGTTTTGCTATATAAAAGTGGGGTTCAAGGGGGTATACATGCCACGGACATGTAATCCTGATGCTTAATTGAGATTTGTGGTACAAAAGTAATGTGTTTTTCTGCTTTTTGTAAATAGTTCTATTGGCGCATCCCGAATGTTTCATTTTCTTTTAACTAGCTAAATATAGCCAGTCTCCACGCCTGAGGTGATGGTCAGAAAATGATCTATTCAGCTATTATTCACTTTTTCATAATTTTCAGGATTATTTCACTCATATCGAGAAGAGCCAATATGCAGGTTGGCGAAAATGGAATTACCCCGAGAAAACCCAAATGTCTCACCCGCAATATATAAGCACTTGGTTTGTCTCACATGTGACCCGAGTGGGATTCGCACCCACACCAGTCCACACTCAACTAGTCATCAATACATGTAGTTGTGAGATGAGAATGATTTATTTGATAAACGATGTTTTGTTGAAACAATATGTTCAGGTTGATTTCGCTAAAGCGTATAGCCTACTTGTGTAGTCTGTCATTTATGTATTGCAAGGACATTTCACATTTCTATGTGTCACACCATGGAATCGTCTGACTGGTGATCCGCCTAAGGTCGTAGTCGGACTATGACTGTTTTGTTTCTTTTTCTCTCTCCCCCCCCCACGCACTTTCCTAAATGTATCAACACGTGATGGATTACGTAGTTACTACAGTCTACTCGTATATAGTTACATTTGTACACCTCTTTGTGTTGGCATTGGGATGAAGATACAGTTTTAGTGATTCTCTGATAAAATATTTTATAAGCATTCACAAAAATAGTCCAGCAACACTTTGGATTTGCATCTTTTACTCATTGATATGTTGAATTATGTGTGCATGCAGATGTTGTTAGCGCCATTATGTCATTGATGCCGTGCCGTTGTTTGAAGAAAAATTGTGTGTAAACTTTCTATTTGCATGTACATGTGATCGTCTCGGTATATTTTTCAACAATAGACTGAAATGAATGTAGATATAAACAAATTCTTCCTTTGATTACTGTTCATAACACTCCTTTGGCAGTCTCGGCGGCAGCTGATTTCATTGTCGCTCTTAATTTATTCGATCATCCGCTAAGGCCTGGTCACTGGGTGTGTTAGAGCACGTGAGACAAGCCAAGCTCTGCATGCGGTTGTGTCTGGTGATTTTTCTCAGGATATTCACGTTTTCGCCCCTTCTATTTATTGCCTCGTCTTGACATGAATGAAATACCATTTTGAAAGCACTGGGGCTTTAACTGAGAAGAAAAAAAACCTCAAAACACACGTGTCAGCCTGAACATTAAGGCAGCAATTGTATAATGTCGAAAGCTTTTAGGTATAACCCTGTTTTTAACGCAAACTAGAATATGAGCTTTAATGGCTATATTGCGGACAGTAGTAAAATGCAATGGCTATATTGCGGTCAGTAGAAAAATGCATACGAGCAATATTGCGTACAGTAGTCATCCACAGGGTGTGATTACATTTTTGATGCAAAATCAAAGAAAACGTGTGGTTTCTGTTAAACCGTGGTTGGAAATGGAAGGGACATATGCTAGTTTGTAACCACCCATCAAGAATGCCTTAAATATCCGTGTAGTATTGATTTTATTCACCATTTCACACAGATGTGTTGGATCATTATGTCAGAATTGAAATGATCGAGTCGCAGATTTTTCAGTTTCATTTTACAGTGTAGGTGGCCGGGATGCATTCTGTTGCCGTGGGCTTCAAGCAAAAATACTCACATGATGGCACACGGTTTGATTTCGAGCAAAAATACGAATAAAAATAAGAAAATTGACAAAGTGAAACGGTCACTCACCTTGAGGTGTTTATGCCAATATTGCGATCCTCGTTATGATTGGGCCGGACAGTGTAGCGAGTTCCGATTAAGCGGACTGTCCGCAAGTCACGTGATTATCTACTGTGCACGTAGCTTAATTATGTACTGGACAAGTATAAATATAACAGTGATGGGAATGTTAGAAAGTGCCACTGTAGTTGCTGTTCGTGTTAGTCTTTTAACTAAAGTTGGCATAAGCAACAGTTTAATAGGTAAAGTTCTGTACAATCTTATAGATGACAATACACAGATGAATAAACAAATCGAGGAATCAGTCAAATGTCTATTACCATTACGGTGGTCAACCACAAATTAAATCAATGTTACTCAAATAAAATTACCCAAACACATCTAAATCTAAAAACGTATTTAGTGATGAAAGTATAGAAACGAGAACACTTCATTAATATATTAAACTTTTTGTTGAGACTTGAAAAGGTTCCTGATCATTTGTATAATAAATATATAATAAGTTTGAGGTTGGTCAGTATTAAATATGTCAAATTGTCAAATCAAATAAGCATTTTTAATACTAAGAATTCATATTATGAATATGTGTTTCATTTATAGAAAATCATGATTTAGACGAAAAAACTGCTAAAAACATTAAAATCCATTTTTTTCCGAATATTGACCAACATGTATATCATGTACATTTCAACAGTGTTACCGATTTTGAAAATTAATAAAACTTTACCAGCATAGAGAAGTTACCCCTGGCAAATTGACAAGCACTAGAACATATCAAAATATGAGAGACAATTCGTCATTCTAGAATTAAATTTTGATAAAATTTTGAGAATTTCAAATTTAAATTCCCATAGAAAATCTATCTTATATCTATTTAAACCTAAATGGTATCAAAGTAACCCATATGGAGTCTGTTTTGAATTCTAGTTTTAACTGGGTTAATTAAAGTTAAATAAGTAATACAATAAAGGCAAATTATTAGGCAGGTATGGTCACAAAGATGGAGTAAGTCAGGGTGCTCTCCTGAGAGCTGAAAACGTTTTTCAAAATAAATAAATGCATTTTTATAGGCGTTAGAGTGAAGGCATTCACCATGCAAAGCAAGAACAAAATTGGTGCGTGGGCGCATATGAGACCCCCCTTTTGCGTAAAAATGATCGCCATGGCAACCTAGGTCGTGCTACCCGGGGCACGTCATTTTTTTGCAAAAAAAAAAATCTGTTGATAGAGGCTTTAAAACACATGCAATATTAATCATATTGTTGGCCCGATTTGGCGCAAAATTCGGGCGTTTTGACGTCATAATGTTATTTCTGATAGAATTTCAGAACGTTGTGATAAAAATAAGTGTTTTATAAAGAAAATTGTGCCGTGGGTAGCGCGTCTTTGTGGAAAAATGGCGTCAACAGGCGACGTTGAGACCAGAGCAGTTATCAAATTCTGTGTAGAATTACGCAAAACGCCTACAGAAACGTTAAATATGATCAGAGATTCGAAAAATGTAGTCGAGCTTTAATATTCAAGTGGCATGGACGTTTTCGGGAAGGGCGGACATCAGTTGAAGATGATGAAAAAAGTGGGTGCCCTTCATCTCTACGACCTTCAAGGGTCTCTCAAATTAAAGATATACCCTTGATAAAGACAGGCGCTTAACGGTTAGAGCTATATCCGAGGGTCTTCAAATTTCAACATTCACGGTTCGCAAAATTCTCAAGGAAGACCTGCATACGAGTAAAGTAAGTGCTCGCTGCGTACCTAGACGTTTGAATGGCCATGTAAAGCAGCGTTACCAGAGAGACGGAGCCTCATTTCTAGACAGAATAATAACTACGGATGAAACCTGGTTGTGGCACTTCGATCCGGAATCCAAAATTCAGTCTTCAGTTTGGAAAACACAACTGACACCCCCACCCAAGAAACCAAGAGTGAACAAATCGGGAGGGATGCATATGTTTATTTTTTTTTTTTTTTTTGGATAGAAGGGTGGGGGTGGTGATTCTTCAGCACAGGGTTCCAGTTGGGCAGACAGTAAACGCATCATTATTCAAAGGTTAGTATGATATTTTATAATGAAAATAATAAGTTACTTCTTAATGTATATGTGCTGAAGAAAGTATTGTAACGTGTAGCTGAGCTGAGCCACAGAAACCCCGCCAGTGGAAAAGCATGCTCATCCACCAAGGGTGGTTTACTGTACATGTCTGAATCTGAATCTGAATAGTTTACTGGTGACACGCCAAATGACATTCTCTCACCAGGGGGTTCGGATGGGGGAGAAATTAGTCCCTTGAACGCACGAGTGTAGCGAACTTGGACACACAGTCATCAGACATTTCAGCAGAGGAGATAAGTGAATCAGGGAGGTCATTCCAGTCCCTGATAGTCTGTGGAAAGAAACTACTTTTGTACGCTTCTTTGCTAGCTGAAGGTATCTGAAAAGCCAAAGAGTGTTGATTTCTACAACGCCTATTCTTGGGGATAAGGTCATCTGTGGGTATTCTGGCTTTACCCTTTAGACCTTTGTATAGCAATATACAGTCAAACCTGTCTTAAGCAAGCGGCCAAGGGATGCAGTTAAATCGCTTGCTAAGACAGGTGCTTGCTTAAGACAGGGGCACTTAAGATTAAGCAGGCATTCACACTATGTAAATGAGAAATGCAATGCCACACATGCATGCAAACAGTATTTCAAATGCCAAAAAATATAAATGAAAATTGTGAAGAAGCAAATAACATTTATAACTTATGCTCTTAAGTTAGCTATTAAAATCAGCCAAAATTTATAAATGAATAATTAAGGTTTCAAAATGTTCAAGTATACAACTTTGAAAATGTACATCATACATTAAGTTTATCATTTAAAACTTTGGTCTTGTTGATTTGATAAAATTAAAGAATTTTAAGCAAAACGATGCCTTTTAAAATCAATCAAACTTTCTAGAATAAAGATACAGTACAAAGATGAACTCATTCTAGTTAATTAATAATCCATAATTTGTTTACTACTGTAAGTTATAATTAGTCATTTGCCACAATGATTAACTGACTTAATCCTGTCTATGATTACCTTTTGTGACAATAAACAGTGGATTATGGTTTCATGAAGGTGTGAATAACACTATTTGACACCAGAAAGAGTTGAAATAATGTCAATATCATAGTTTTAAACAAGTGATAAAAATCAGGCTGCTTAAGGGCAAAATTGGAACATAATCTAGTGGTCTATGGTCAGGTGCTTGCTTAATACAGGGTCATTTGCATGTAAATTCACCTGGTGGAACATAATCTTGTGGTCTCTGGTCAGGTTAGACAGGTGCTTGCTTAATTTGCATGTAAATTCACTTGGGGGACATGAAAGTGCTTGCTTAAGACAGGGGATTGCTTAATAGAGGTGGTCTTTTCTACAGTTGCCACTGTAAGTCTACTATCCTTCCTCCTTTTCTTAAGAGATTCCCATTTCAGTTGACCTAAAATGCCAGTCATGCTCCCAGTTTCAAAAACATAATTTCCCGTCACAAACCTTGCCGCACGATTTTGTACCTTTTCCAGTTCTTCCTGGAGGCCATGAGTGTGAGGGTCCCAAACTGAGCTTCCATATTCCAAGACCGGCCGCACCAGTCCTTTATAAGCTGCTTCTTTCACATCTGGGGGACAAGAATACAAATTTCTCCTTAAATGCCTAGGTCACACTAGCAATTACGTACGCTGCGGATAGTTGCGGATACTATACGTAGCAATCCGCAGGAATTAGTGGGCGGGGCTAACTGTTCTTAATGAATTTACGTAATTATAATTACCTATAAATACGAATACATACGGTATAGTTACGGATATATTCGGATGCATACGGAAAGTAACTTGTCTACATACCTTTCGATACAATATGTTACGTTTAGACACGGACATGCACCTTCAGATACGCATTTGTTACGCTCTCTTGCGTATAAAACGCTGCAATGTGATGTAAATAACCGCTGTTTATTGTCAAAGTACAGTCACACTAGCACATACGGATGCTACGGACGCTTCGTACAAGTCTTACGTATCTATCCGTTATATCCGTAACAATTCGTATCGTATGCGTATATAACCGTAGCTGTACGTGTTGTATCCGCAGGGTCCGTAGAATCCGCGCCCAAATTTTGAAAAAAGTCAAAATTTTGATACGGACGAAACATCCGTATCTGCACGTGATGAAATTATAGAACAAAATATGCTTTGATTGATTGATTGCTTGATCGATTAATCGGCCGATTGATGGCTCGATCGCGATCGATCTCTCGGTCGATCGATATACTGATTGATCGATGATTGATTGATTGATCAATCGATTGATCGAGTGATTAACTGATCGAAAGTTCGAGTGATCGATCAAGATCGATCGGGTGATTGATCGATTGAGTGATCGTTCTTACGATCGATCAATCGAGTGATTGATCGATTGCAATCGATCGATTGATTGATTGATATCTTGACGGATCGATCGAGTGATTGATAATCGAGTAATACTCGTAAAACAACGGAAGTATCTTCTTATAGTACTATAAATTGAGTAACATTTGTGGGTTTGCTTGTTCGTTTGTTGGTTCTCCAATTTTTCTTAGATATTGCAGCCTGCTTATCAGCTAGTAAAAGCAATGCAAAATCTCCTTCTGTTCATACTCGCGAAAGGAATGCATTGAAAGCACGTGCATATTTGTGAGCATTGGACGCACGGGCGATTCAATGAGTAAGCAGTATACTTTTCATTACATAACTGTACGCCGACAAAGACCGTAACAGCACATATGAAATAGTATCTATCCGCAACAAATGCTTACGACAAGATACGTTTAGTTACGGAATAGATACGGTTTTTGATACCGATTAGATACGGACAATTACTTGTTTTTCATCCGTGCCTGATTTTTGACAATTATCAAAGCTTTGCTGCGGATCTTCCGTGCCCTGTAAATAATGCACGTACAGATACGGACTTTACGGATATGATACGAATCGTTACGGACAGGACGGACAAATACGGAAGCCCTATCCGCAGCGTCCGCAGCGACCGTAAGTGCTAGTGTGACCTAGGCATAAGAATCCGAGAGTTCTGTTAGCCTTTGTACAGACATTGGAAATATGAGTATTCCATTTCAAATCATTTGTGATAGTTACACCCAGATATTTTATGCTTTCAACGTTTTCCAGTACAGTGCCCTCAAGGGTGTAGTTAGCCTGTATCTTACTAGACCGTTTACTTGTCAGCTGCATCATGTTGCATTTGACGGGTTGAAATCTCATTCCCCATTTTCTAGCCCAACTGCATAAACGATCAATGTCTCTCTGAAGTTTCAATGTATCCTCTTCATTCTTGATTTCACGATAGCAAACAAGAGTCTTATTTCAGACTCAATGTCTGCTGAGATGTCATTTATATACAAGGAAAACAGCAAGGGGCCGAGAACGGTGCCCTGAGGGACACCCGACACAACTGGAGCCCAATCCGATTTAATACCATTAACCACTACCCTTTGTTGTCGGAAAGGAAAGCATTTATCCAATTCAGTGTTGTTCCACCTATTCCATATCTAAACAATTTGCTTTTAAGGAGTTCATGGGGAGGAGTATCAAAAGCCTTTTCAAAATCGAGTATAAAAGTGTCGACCTGACCATTTTTGTCTAAGATTTTGGCCCAGTCATTTATCACTGTAGTCAACTGAGTTTCACAGCTATGCCATTTCCTAAATGCGTGTTGCCTGTCAGACAAGAGTTCATGTTCATCAAGATGGGCCATAATATTTGAGCATACAATATGTCCAAGAAGCTTACAAGGAATGCATGTCAAAGAAACAGGGCGGTAATTGCGGGCAAGTGACCTGTCGCCCTTCTTAAACAGGGGGCAAATATTAGCAAGAGACCATTCTTTAGGAATTTCACCTGCATCAATTGACTGCTGGAAGAGATGGGCGAATACCGGCCCTAATTCCACAGCCAGTTCCTTTAGGACTCTGGGATGAAGCTCATCAGGCCCTAAGGCTTTAGACGGGTTTAGACCTGTGCTATGTACTCAACACTTACTCGATTCACAAAGTTTCGAGTTTGAAATTTTGCATATTACAAGCACTCAATATGCCTAATACGTTGCACCAACGTATTTTTCCAAGGGAGGCTATCCCATCACATTACTTCCCCCTCCGAGAAGACTCGCCCCGAGTTTTGGCCTGGGGACTACATGGGTAAGGCAACCCCGGTCTGGCAGTTGTCATTATCCCACCGCTGTAAAGTGTAGCCGAGCTGAGCCACAGAAACCCCGTCAGTGGAAAAGCATGCTCATCCACCAAGGGTGTTTACTGTGCTATATACTCAACACTTACTAGATTCAAAAAGTTTCGAGTTTGAAAGGAGAACGTCCATTCTGTATGGGAAACTGCCTATAGAAAAGGCTAAATAAGTTTTTATTTCAAAAACACTTTTTATCAGTGAATTTAATAGTTTGAATATGCCTTCATTGATCCTTAGAATGTTTTCCTCCAGGAAAAAGTAACAATTGAAATTTTTGGTGTGAAAACATAGTTTCTGCAATTAACCTTAATGGAAATTGAAAAGGTTTTTTAGGAGTGTTCCCCCCCCCCCGGGACCGAGAAAATCCTTTTGCACACAGTTGTAGTATTACATTACAGACATCATATAAAAATGGCATGCTTGGTCCCGGGGGGGGAGGCTGTCAAAATGCTCAAAAACAGTCTATAATGTTAGCCAATCAAATCAGTGACTTCAATAATTTTGTTTAGGACTGTAGCTTGTTTATATACATATTTCTACCTGGCTGAACATGACCTAGTGCTTGAAAAGTAGCCACATCAGGTGAAAGTCTGTCCTCTGTTCTTCAACCAGACACACTTCTGGCAGCACTGGTTAGGTTTAATAAATTAGAGTGTCTGTACCAATGTGTTTGTTTATTTCTAAACATTGACCCATACCCTTGTCTTGGCTTAGTAACATGTAAGCTTGTGTTAGCACATTTGAGGCAAATCATGGTCTACATAGTCATCGGGTTCTATGTTTTGCTAAATGTTATGTCAAACAAACTGTGTTGCTCAAAATAAGTGGGCAAATATTTACTAGCCTAAAGCACAGATAGTCGATTTTTTGTTACTTGCATGTATAAGAAGGTACATTTATCAGACATGTAGAGTATTCACCTTGAATTTCATGTAGACAGTATGTATTTGTGATACACCTGAATGATGACAGTGTAGGATATAGGCTTTACAGGCAATGTTCAAAAGTTATAGATAAAATAATTATTTGACAAAAACATTGAAATATTTTAACTCATTTTTATCAAAATGTGACCATTTGCAGCATAGTTTTGTGCTGCAAATATTATTTTACCAAGTATTTCGATCAATACTTGAGAAAATCTTGGCTTTTGGTATCAAATGTTTTTGTCAAAAAATTACCCCTGCCCCACAAAAACTAACGTTATGGCGAGTATATGTAAAATTTTCAATTCAAACTTGTTTTGTTGTGTGCACAGGATGTCAGGCTTCCACAATAACACACAATTTTAGGCATTACTTATGCGTGTTTGTCAATGCAGGCTTTCAAAATCTAGGCAAACTGAATACGTGAATGGACGTTCTCCTTTGCATATTACAAGCACTCAATATGCCTAATACGTTGCACCAACGTATTTTTCCAAGGGAGGCTATCCCGCCACAGTATTTGGTTCGTTGATTATATGTTTGTTTCATCACAATAATTACAGGTTGTGCGAAGAGATCTTACCAGGGCTTTGCGAAAGAAGCGACCACAGCTAGACTTCAATCGCGTGATCTACCATCAAAACAACGCCCCATCCCACACCGCAGCTGATACCATTCTTGATATTGAACTTTTAGGACTCCTGAAACATCCGGCCTTCTCCCCTGATGTAGCTCCAATGGACTTCATGGTTTTCCCTGAGCTCAAGCGGCAACTTAGAGGAATAAAGTTTGAATCGGCGGAAGAGCTAGTTAAAAATACGCAATGCATTGTGTCCTCGTTTAGTGAAGACTGGTAATGCCAGATACACGATAAATGGGTGAAACGACATGAAAAATGTGTGCAGTTGAACGGGGGTTATGTTGAGAAAGAGTAAACTGGGCTTAAAATGTAATTCAGATGAGTAAAACGAAGTTACAGCGCTCGTGACATAAAATTGTTAACTTCACATCGTTTTGACGTCGCAATTATCCATAGCGTGCCCCGGGTGGGCAGAGGTGGTTGTTTGTCAATCAGTACTACAAAAGAACTGTTTGTTGTAGCGAAACGCTTTACAGAAAAGAATATATTTTCTAATAATATTTATTTTATTTATTTGTCAAAGATATCTTGCTAGTTATTGTAAAGTCTACGAACTTAAGTCCCAATCCTCGTACATTGGAATATAACGGCATCGCTTCTGAAATTTAGGACTCATAAGCACCAGAGACGTCAGTGTAAAAATGATATTTGCTACAGAAACGTCAGCGAAAGTGCTATGGTAACAGAAATCAGTAGAGGTACTGTTATACCGAAGCAAACACTATTCCCGTACTATGGAGTCGATATGGACCCCAGAATCCGAAGAGTATCATTTTTTCGTTCCATCTGTTTCTTTTCTTGTGAAAAGACCCTATGTTATTTTCAGTATTTCAACTTCACGTAGTCCAGTAATGTTTCGTTTCTGAATTTTGATGCTCACGCGTTTGTAAAACGTTTTTGCAGGACTTTCAAGAATTTTCACATCAAAAGCGTCTGTATTATAACGTGAAGATACAATTTTTCAAAAATGGTGGACCCACACATGTTTTAAGAAAAATGCGCTGCTTAACCGAATTCGGTATATGCTATACCATTAGAGAGAACTTAAAAATATGGAAACTACAAATTTCATTCATTTTGTTTATCTGTTGACCAAGTTATGCAACATTTTCGATTAGCCGTTTTTATTGACGTCAGTATATATTGCTTAAATAAAAATGAAACTGAGATCCTTTAAGAGCAGTGAACATATTAATGAGAAAGGGGATGGGCAATACCGCGGTTTTGGCTACTTAAGCCTCGTCAGTGACCCTATAGATTTGGCAGCATGGAGCCAAATAGAATAACAGTAATTTTGCAATTTTCAACAGAGTAGTCATTACAAAAAGGTACAAGTAGGCCAAGATCAGGGAAAAGCGCAATTAGAAAAAGATTCCCACTCCAAAAACCGAGATGGGAAAAAACTAAATTAACAATCAGGTACTTATACCATGAAAACATATCGTAAGCCGAATGGGCAGTTATTTTCCCAATAGGTGGCCACTCAGTTACCTAAACTTAACTAAAAATATGAAAACATACATAAGGCGCCAACAGCACAAAAATTTAAACACAAAGACATAAAACGAAAGAACCACCACAAAAGTATCGCTTTAGAACGATCAGTAATATAAAATTACTGGCGGGCTTAAATCGATTTTACAGGTACCTAACCTCACTCTCAGCTTCTGCAGTGGTTCATAACATTTAGTTAGTTCTTCGGCACTCGTGGTGAATCTCTAACTAGTCAATGAATCAAAGACTAGTATAAATCTATAAATTAATGGGGCCAAATATATTAAACGTTGGTGAGAAAATGAATCTAAACCGATTATAATTTGCTGATTTCTCAGATTACCCTCGCTGATCTCAAAGGACCAAAAGAAAATATAATATGCACTATGGGTGATATACGGGGAGACTTTTAGGGCCGCCACACGGCACATCACAAGCTGCAGTAATAGCAAATAAAAATGAAATTGAGATCCTATAAGAGCAGTGAACATATTAATGAGAAAGGGGATTGGCCATACCGCGGTTTCGGCTGCTTAAGCCTCTTCGGTTACCCTATAGATTTAGCAACATGGAGCCAAAGAAAATAATAGTTATTTTGCAATTTTCAACAGAGTAGTCATTACAAAGACTAGTACAATTATTGAATTATTTTCAACATTTCTGACGCCGCATTCGAGAAAGAACAGACACCGACTCTGGATCATTATTGGACAGAACAGCGAATGTTACGGGCGTGAGCCGCATCACAGTTTATCGATTTTGACGGGAAATGAAGGAAACTGGCATGTTGTCTCCTAAGAAGAATGTGACTCGCGATAGATGGGTTCGACCAGGTCGAAAATAAAAAAAAATCAAATTATTGAATGCGATAGAGAATGAATAGGGTAGATAAGAAATAAAATATAAAAAAAAATGCGATCAACCGTGGGACTCGAAAAATAAAAAAAATCAAATTATTGAATGCGATAGAGAATGAATAGGGTAGATAAGAAATAAAATATAAAAAATGCGATCAACCGTGGGACTCGAACCGCTGTTTGTAAAATGAAAAGCAATAACATCTTAATCTGCGTGCTCTACCGAGCTATACATCCCTGACATAGTCCTTATATACCGATACATTTACCTTGCTAAATAGTTAAATAGTACTAACAATCACGAAGAGTCACGATGATGTACGAACAATCACGAAATGTTCCGAATATATATTTAGAACTGCATCGAACTATAATTATATATATACTAATAGAGTTCACCCCACACCAGGTGAATATTGGTGGCCTATATCACTACCGTGTAACACTTTCATTATGCATAATTAACGACAATAACATCAACTGTAGACACATCATGACATATGCAATTAATCATGACAGGCCCTGTTTCTCACAGACTTCCCTGACGGAAAAGAGTAAAAAATTGATCCGAGGCACGGATGAACACATAAGCTAGGAGAACACTTTGTACCAGAAAGAGGAATGAAATAGGCAGATGTCCATTCCTTTTAATGCTATATAGTATTAATACAAGTATCAGCTATGGACATTCTGTTCAAATTATTGATTCAAAGAAAGGTATTATTTGTTTTAGGCGATGTTCCAAAGCCGAGTGCGTGTAAAACTATCCAAAGTTCCAACGATGATTTGAAGACAGAAATTGAATCGAACTGTCACCTTCCAAAAGGGTTTATTTGCCAAAGAGGTAGAACACCATATCTAAGTTTATGCATTCGAGTTTCCTAATGTCATGTTAAAATTACCACCCATTGGTATATCATTTATGTTCGCTAACCACAAAACTTACTCATTGCCTTAAAATGTTATGTTTTACCCAAACTCATTGATTTGGTGATATTTTTGTGATCATAATTTATGTTAAGGTACATCTAGCAATGATTTTCTTGGTTTGACCAGGCTGTTTAGTTTGATATAAACACACAGTGGGTGTTTATAGATAAACCAATTGTCCCTTAAATACCGGATTTTGCTTTAATTTGAAAAGCTAGCCCGTGTCAGACCGCGGCGTCGGCACGGCGTACTTAAATTTTCCAGAACGCTGCGAGAACTACAAGAAAAAATATTTCATTTGTAACAAAAGGAAGCCATGGCGTCCTCACCGCGTCCTCGTCGCGTCCAAGGCGCTGCTACAGAGTTTGCCTTGCGTTCTACCGCGTTCCTGCGGAGTTCTAGGTGGCGTTCATATCGCTTTCACGACGTTTTCACTGTGCTTGCGCTGCGCTCTTGTTGTATGCACTGCGTTTGCGCGGTGTTTGCACCGCGCTTCCACGGCGTTCTGGCACTGTGCTGACGGTTTTTAGGCAAAGCAGAAACAAAGTCTCACTCATTTGTTCGCTATTTGTTTGCTTTCAAGAAGATCCTATAATCTCAGCTCTGGCATCAGTCTGTGAAAATGAACATGCTGAAAACGTCTAGCTGCCCCCAACCATGACCAGACCCAAAGCATTCTACGTCTTTGCAGCACTATCTGGTCAGCATCAGCAGTAATTTGTATCTGATGTGCATGCATATACCAACGTATTAAACCAGTGCGTTGTTTGATAGACATAGTGGGAGAAATTCTTAAATGTGCATCTCATTTAAATAATATTTTATTTGCTTTTGTCGTATGTAAAATTTGCACATCTTTTTATTCATCTTATTTTGTGTTTTATCAGAAAACGCCATATGACGCGGTAGAAGCTGCACGCGAGCGCAATGAACGCGATGAAAATCCCTTGCAAACGCCGTAGAAGCTCCACATGAGCGCCATGAACGCCGTGAAAACGCATTGCAAACGCCACAGAAGCGCAGTTAGATAAATAACACGCCATGAAAACGCCATAGACGCGCCGTATAAGCGCGGTGTAAACGCAGTGAGGTCGCCATGGACGCCGTAGCATCTCCTAGGAAACGCCATGGGCTACCACGGAGTTTGCACTCCGGTCTCACTGCGCGCCCGCGGAGTTCCTGGCGCGTTTACGAATTTCTCACTGCGTTGCCACGGCGTCTTTCCGGTGTCCCCACGGCGCTCTTATTAGAACGTCGAGTGACGGCGTTTGTTTAGAGCATGTCCAAAAGAAAAGCAGACCCTTGGCGATCTAGGATTTCCCATGGCATTCGATGAAGTTCCCGTCGCGTTGCTACGGTGTTGGTGGCGTTTGTACCGCGCTTACATCGGCGCTCTGCATTTTTGTAGAACACCGTGAGAGCGCCACCCTGGTGTGACAGGGGTTTAACAGACATATGAATTCAGCAATCCTCGTTAATTTGCATTCCCAGATGCAGCAATTCTTTGTATATGTTAGCTTGGATTTTTATCTATTCACATGAAAATGTGACGATATTTTTGTCCAAATTTATTATTTTGTGGGCCCTTTTCTTACATTTAAACCTTTTGAATTTGTCGTTTTGTAAAACCAGAGGACCAATGGTCCTGTAAACGCTCACCTGAGACCTAGTTATCACTTTTTCGATGCCTACGTTTCCAAAATTAGCCTTGCAGTAAAATAGATCAAGGTCATCCTAGGGTCATCATATGTACAAGCTATGATGGGCTGAAGTCCTAAATGCTACATGCTGAGTTTCGTGAAAATTGGCCAGCCGGTTCTGGAGAAGAAGATTTTTGAGTGGTTTTTACCAGATATGGGCATGGCAGGCATCTTGGTCAGGTGACCCGGATTTCACGATCAAACTTTCATTCCCCCTACCCATGGATGCTCCACATAAAATTTCACTTTGATTGGCCAAGGAGTTTCAGAGATGAAAATGTTTGAAAAGTGTGTATGGACGACAGACCATGGCCATGGTTAAGAGATGACCTTGATCTAAATTAATCAAAAAACTTCATCTACTCCATTAGTTGTTTGCATCTAACACTTTTCAGGTCTCAGACTGCAATAGTTTTCAAAAAAGCCATAGTTTTTACTTTTCCCATGTAAAAGCCTATGTTTCCAAAATTGACCTTGCTGTAAAATAGGTCAAGGTCATCCCAGGGTCATCATTTTATCAAACTATGATGGGCTGGAGTCAGCGATGCTACATACCAAGTCTATGGGGATTTTTTCAAACGCTCAAGGGCAGATGACTCCGCAGCCCGTGGTCGGAATTTCAAACTCGTTCGAGCCCTTATGTATGTTGTTGTTCCTTGCAAGTATGGAAAAGATCCAGTTGAAAATAGCGAAGATAATGCGTGGACAACATTTTCTCCATTGTTATGTCCCATCGCACCACTCATTTATTCGATATTCGATACAATGTATCATACATGTACAATCTCTGACATACTGCGTCAGGGAGTCGACTCTTTGGCTCAGTGGTTAGAGCATTGGATTTCTACCCCGGCGGTCCGGGTTCGAATCCCATCTGGGACGTGGGATTTTTTTAAGCTATGTATCATCATATCTTAGTTACGAATTTTCATATTCGTAAGATGGGACTCGTCGGAAATGGACCATTTGAGTCATTTAGTCATTATAATGACATTCTCTTAATCATAAATGATTACTTCCTCGAAATGGGGGTGTGATGTCCAATCGCACCACTCATTTATTCGATATCACATGATGCGTAGCTTCGATAAATAGCACAGCTATTCGATACAATGTATTATATATGTACAATCTCTGACATACTGCGTCAGGGTGTCGACTCTTTGGCTCAGTGGTTAGAACATTGGATTTCTACCCCGGCGGTCCGGGTTCGAATCCCATCTGGGACGTGGGATTTTTTCAAGCTATGTATCATTTCTTAGTTACGAATTTTCATATTCGTAAGACCATACAAAGTCTATAGGGAATTTTTCAAACGCTCAAGGGCAGATAACTCCGCAGCCCGTGGTCGGGTCTGGCTGAATTTCGAACTCAACTGAGATCTTATGTATGTTGTTGTTCCTTGCAAGTATGGAAAAGATGCAATTGAAAATGGCGGAGATAATGCGTGGACACCATTTTCCCATTATAAGTCTATAGGGATTTTTTCAAACACTCAAGGGCAGATAACTCTGCGGCCCGTGGTCGGATCTGGCTGAATTTTGAACTCATCCGAGCTCTTATGTAAGTTGTTGTTCCTTGCACGTATGGAAAAGATCAAATTGAAAATAGCGGAGATAATGCGTGGACAACATTTTCTCCATACAAAGGCTATGGGAGTTGTCTGTTGCCATAGCAACCAGAGTTCTAATTCAATCTGCTTCAAAACCTAATGCAGTCAATGCCCTACCACAATGATGCTGCTAATGACGTTTGATTGCGATCGGCTTACTGGTCTCTGAGATATTCATCTTTAAAATTGTGGACGACGACGGACGGACGGACGGACGGACGACGGACGGACGCCGGATCATGGTCATCCTATAAGCTCACCTTGTGAGCCTTCGGCTCAGGTGAGCTAAAAAGGCAAATGACGCCGAAGCGTAAGTACGTCACGCATCAAATAAGAATGTCATTGGAGGCCAAAATATTCCTTTTGACGTAATTTGCCGCTTGTTCTACCACGACGTTATCGTCTTTCCCATTGAACCTAATTGAAACGCCACCGTTTGAAAACTAACAATAATTCACTGTAAACAAAATTACGCGCGTAAGGTGGTGTTTTTGTGACGTCGCACATAAACATCCATGTCCGCCGAGAATGAGTCCACTGGAAAACAGTTTGAAATATAGGCCTAAGCATTTATTTATCAGACGTGTTAGATTATACAACTATTTCATACCTTCCTGTGTAACAGTCAAAACTATCACCCCGAGGTGCTGTGGATGATCCGATGAACTGTTGCCCGAGGCCGAAGGCCGAGGGCAACAGTTCATCGGTTCATCCACAGCTCCGAGGGGTGATAGTTAATGACTGTCACACAGGAAGGTTTGAAATAGTTGTTTTATTACCCAACTCAAACATTCATTATAAACTTTATAACAGACACATACTATATTATGACAAGACTGGTTGTGACATTAAATGTTAAAACTGAAAATATGGCTGAAACATGCTTATATCCTGGTTTTGTTGTACAGATCATGTTTGCTTGTTTGATTCTGATTTGCTTGTTTGTTTACTTTATTGTTTTTTTTTTGTTTGTTTTTTTGTTGTTTTTTGTTTGGTGTTTTTTTGTAAGTTCTGCTTGTTTGTTTGGCACTTAAGTGGATTTACTTGTTTGCTTATTTTACTGTTTTTGTTTTGTTTACTCTGTTTGTATGCTTGGTTCATTTTTTGTTTGTATGTTTGTTTTTTATGTTTTCTTCTGTTTTGTTTGTTTTGCTTGTTGTTTGTTTTGTTTTAAGTTATTGTTAGTTTTTTTCTGTTTTCTTAGATTATTTCATGCGCATATTTGTGATTAATGCTTGGTTGGATTTGTTTGTTTTATGTTTGTTTGTTTGCTTGTTTTTGTTTGTTTGGTCATATGTTTTGTTTGTTTGTTTGATTCATTTGTTTGGTTGTTTGCTTTTGATTACTTTTTGTTTGACAATATTTGCAGGTAGGGTGAGGCAGTATAAAAGCATGCAAAGCATGTCACATGACTGGGAAACAGTAAAAACTGTTGCACATGAAACAGTTCGTCACATGACATGAAACAATTTATTGAAACTAGTTTAAACTGGCTTTAACTGAAATTGTTTAAAAAACAGCATGAAATGTTTTATTTCTCTTTATATAGTAGGTTGGGTAATAATGGAAAATATTTTACTGTACGGTGACTTATCTTTGATTCTAACACACCCTGCCTATAGAAGCCAAGGGTAAAGTGCAGCGATATATTGAATGATAAATCACTGGGCGGATTAGCGTGACGTTACTTTGCGCCGTTTTGACGCCATTTTGATTAAATCATGACGTCACCTATCCCATAAGTCACGTTACCTTGACGTTAGACGGTGTAACGTAATTTCAACTCGTTCAAGACGTAACCAACATATGTACATGTAAACATTTGCGGTACAGTCAAAAGTTTGGCGGCATTTCTTCAGTGCAATGGCGGAAAAGTTAAAGAAACAGAAGGTTTAAAATTATTTTATTCCGTTTATTGTGTGTTAGAATCGAAATAGATCAGCTCTAGTGCGTGAATTTTTGAGTAATATATCACTCAACAATTCACTGCTAGAGCTGATCTATTTCTTAATTAACGCGTGATATTGGCGGGCAGATATTTAATTCATTCCGGATGCGCCGTCGTGAATTAACACATCGCAATCTGCCTTCAACATCCCGCGTTAATCTAGATAATTAACCGTAAAGTAAAATTATTTCTAAATCTTACAACGTTCCAAATCCAAAATATTGCATGTTTAAGTCAAGTTTCAGTTATTTAACCATCCAATTTCTATGCTCTTCTGTGTTTCATGAAAGCTAGGGATTTAAGCGCGGCCCATGCTATATCCTGTTTATCGACTGAAAATGTTCAAACAAGTCAGAAACGGGTAATGAAACTTACATAAATATTTGACAGTTTTCTAGAATTGCTTTGGGGTTATTGCCTGTTATGGTGCATTGCTCCTTGTGCCTTATGATTTTGATTTTTTCTTAGGCGAAAGGGGATTTTATTGGGTATTAGTACAATCTGTTAAACATAAAATATTTGAGTATTGATAGTCAATGACGATGTTGATTTCACAACAAAATTCATTTGAAACAACGTTCAAATAATAATAATTACATCAGTTTCTGAGGATAACCGATTGCTCACGCATTTTCCCTGATAGATTAAAGACTAATAAGACGTTTCAGTTTGTTACATCTGGTGTCGGTTGAATCCGTAATTATTAGACTAGAAAGTCACTGACCAAACAACATTGCCTGGCTAACCTCTTTTGTTAAAATAATAATTCTGGTTATAATTTCCATTTTCTTCCAGATGCGGTGTTATGTGGAGATACATTCTACAACGACAGTGGTAACATAATCTCCCCTGGATACCCTGACAATTATAAGGACAATGAATACTGCGAATGGGAAATAATCGTTTCAGAAGGAAGAGCTGTCGACATATTGTTTAATGAGGCTGAGGTCGAGTATTCCAAGGCGTGCTCGTTCGACTATATCGAGGTATTTTATCTGTTTATTATAAACTGTCGAGATATTGTATTTACATGTATTTCTTGTAAGACACTTATGATAAACTGATAAACACGTGGTATGGAGTGGGTGACACACAATGCAATTCTGCACGAAGTTGAGATGAAAAATTCGAGTTTTCGCCTATACCATTTACTCTATTGACTGATAGATAGGCGCAGTCAATGCAGAAATTGAACATTTATTAAATGAAAGTAACATAAGAAGTCCAGGTTATTTCGTTTTCGCAAACACTTCCTCCCCATGTACATATAGTGCTTCCAACACAATAACATTGAAGTGTTTGTGGAAACAAAATAACCGGGGTTCCTTATGTTACTGTCTTTCAAAGAGTTTTCAATTTCTGCATGGACTGCACCCATTTCTATTTTTCAGTAGAGTACACGCTATAGGATAAAACTCGAATATTTAATCTCAACTTCTGTCTAAATTGCAGTGTGTGTCACCGATCATTTATCGGTTTGTGTGTAAACAATACCACGTGATTGTCAGTAGTGTTATTGGTTCCATTTAGGTACAAATGTAAATCCCAAATGAGACAAAGTATCTTGATATAATAAAATATGAAACAAGTAAACTTGTGTTCTACCGATAGGGAGAAAACGAATCATGATTTGAGAGTGCAGGGCTTGTGTTTTGCCTTTATTGACACGTAATCATAACATATCGTCTTTGTCAAATGCTATGAGAGAGTCAATTCACCCTGAGTGTTACATTTCTTATTGTTACAGATATTCGAAGTTCACATGAATTCTTCGCAACGTATCGGACAGAAACTTTGTGGGAAAATATCCAACGATTCAGTTGTATCAAGATCAAATCATGTTATTATCAAATTCAGGACTGACAAAGATATACATAGAAAAGGGTTTTATTTGGAATGGAGGACTTCAGGTATAATGTGTTTTTAGTGAGGGTCGAGATGTATTCCCGTGCGATTTTCGTGCTAAAATTGATTTCTTGGCTTTAAATGATTGTTTGTGTGTTATTATTATGAAAAATGATGGGGTTCAATTTTTCCGACACCTCGGGTCAATTCTGTGAGCTCTTTTTTCTAGGCTACGCCCATTTTTGCGCATACACTACACTGTTGACACTTGTTGTGTTGTTTCTACTACTTAAACTAGCTTTTTACCTTGGATTTGCATCTGAGACCCCTTAAGTATGCTATGTAACAATAAAACACATTTATGATTGGTATTGGCGATGTAAGCACAATATATCTCTAAAACATAGTGGGTGGGGTAATTTAATGGGGGAAATAAGTATGGAAATTAACCAAACTCTATCACCGGCGTATAATGACACTAAAAGAAAACAAAAACACATCAAGCAGATGAATATCATGTAATAAACAGTTGTAAATATGGTATTATTTTTGCGGTGCCCATAATTAACTATATACAAGGGCCATGCAATATTAAGTAATGCGATTTGGCGTGCAATTTATTCTACGTTAGAATTATATTCCTTTAACTCTGTTTCTGAATATAATAAGCTAAATTCGTTGAATAAAGCTATTGTATGTTTGATGATGTCTACGCAGTGCCTATACATATTATACACGAGGGTCGTTAAAAAAGTAGTACAGATACAGGTGTAATATCGCGCATTGCACTGTACATGTAATGCATAAAAATGCACACATAACATTATTAGAATACAACTGTGCTAAAATTGATCTTAATGGCTAATCTTATGTAAGATTACACACTTCTGGTGAAATAAATAGTGCCATGTAAACGCGATATTGTTGTGATTTTAATAATTGTATGATAGTTTCAAGTAACGCATAAACCGAAAGCCCATGCATTATATTGAATAAAGTATCGTTAATAACATCCGACAATGATTCAAACGTCATACAAGTTAACAAAAATAGGCACCGACTACGCAATAGTCATCTTGTTAGCTGAAAGCAGCAAAGACGTCCATAATTAATAACTCTAAGTGATAAATAGCAATGTATTGCAGGGTATAGTCACTTAGTAACTCTGCAAACACCTGTGTGCTTTCCATAATATGCATCTGAAAGGACAAATATCTATGCAAAGTGTGGTCGGGTGGGATATGGGCACCAGCCTATTTGGACCTAAAGAAATAGATGTGCTTGCTGCGTTTGCCTCCCGACAAAGCTTTTACGGTAACGACTGACCATCTGTTTACTGTACTAAGCTGTCTAGGAAAAGTGGTTCAAGTAGAATCATACATACATAACTTAAGTGGTTTGGACGTTAAGCATCAACTCAAACAAACAACACAAAATATATATTCCAAAAACACAAATAGTGTCGTTTTGATGCAAAGAGGAGTGCTCTGTATGTGTTTCTTTTGTCACACAATTTGCACAATGCGTTGTCTCATTCACTTCATTACAAACATTTGAATTGTACTATAGCATTAAAGTGATAGGTCTAGATTACTGGCAGAAATATGTCCGGGCCTGGATAGCGTATTTGATAACAAAGGTGCTAAATCTAACTCATTCTCTCTATACAGCTGTATTGTATTGCCAATTGTATTTATCAACTTATTACTTTGAAATTAAGGAGATTAAGAAGCATAGTCGTCATCAAGTGTTCCTCTTTGTTCTCATACAACACACTTATTTGGACGCTGATACTGACCAGTTAGAATTCAACACTCGTATCTTACTGCTACTGGAGAATTGTTCTCCGAAGTTGACCGAAACGTAGTCTGCTGCGATTACGAAAGTACAATATTGGGTGGGAGTTATTACTCTGTTATATTATTTCAGAGGTTTCACGTTTAGAAACATACTTCTAAGCAATGTTTAAATTATTCGACCCCGTTAAGGAATATGTCTTTTATTTAGACGTCTCGTGTAAAATTTCGAAATTGCAGTACAATAGCCTGTCTTTTGTTGACGGTTTAGAAAGGGATACAGATGAGGATTGCGCAATCTACTATCCCCCTTTGATGTTTTTACTGCTTCCAAAGGATGAAACCTTTATATTTTATTCATGGTTCGTGATAAATAGAGATCCCCAAGGTTTCTGCCACAACAAGGAATTTAGGTTTGACCATTTATTCTCGGGCTGAACACGTTCTGGTCACATTGTCTTTCCAAAAGAAACAAACAGTACCGCAGGACACATAAACATGTACGAAATGTCCATTCCGGAAGTCCATTCAGGTAATTTAGATCCATGCCTGTTAATATGTGCTTCACCAAGACCTTAAATTGTGATTTGTTCGTTTAACATTGACCGTGATGATGACTCATAAGAACGAAACAAGCAACGTAATACTTAAAGCAACTGGACTTAGAATGGCGTTTTCCAACCGTTGAGCGCTTGTTCTGTTTCGTTCAGTTTAAGTTTCCTTCATATGCATTTGCTTTATTAAATGACCCTCGTGCATTATCTGTATAGTACAGCTAATATAGCACTGCGCACACATGCCTGCTTTATTCTTGAACATTTATTTATAGCTTTGTAAATCAAGATATAAGAATATTCTCCGACATGTCAGTGGAAATGCATTTGAGTTCGCACTACTTATGGAATGTCCCTCGTATAAAAGTGAAATAGTAGGTTTCTTCTTAAACAATAACACGTGTAACTTTTTTTTTTATATTTCTTCATCTCATTCAATGTAGGTTTTTACTCTGCCAGTATATGTAAGCTTGTTCTGTTTCGTTCAGTTTAAGTTTCCTTCATATGCAATTTGCTTTATTAAACGACCCTCGTGCATTATCTGTGTAGTACAGCTAATATAGCACTGCGCACACATGCCTGCTTTATTCTTGAACATTTATTTATAGCTTTGTAAATCAAGATATAAGAATATTCTCCGACATGTCAGTGGAAATGCATTTGAGTTCGCACTACTTATGGAATGTCCCTCGTATAAAAGTGAAATAGTAGGTTTCTTCTTAAACAATAACACGTGTAACTTTTTTTATATTTCTTCATCTCATTCAATGTCGGTTTTTACTCTGCCAGTATATGTAAGCGAACAGAACGAATTATTCCATTGAATTTCCCCATTAAATTACCCAACCCACTTTCAATTAGAAGAAAATGAAGAAAATATAAACAACAACTGTAATAAATTGGTTCTCTGGCATTACATAAGCCATAAAATGATACATTCGATGCAACATACCACACAAAAGTAAAGTTTTCATTCAGAAACAGCTTTATTATTGTCTAAAGTGTAGAAAAATAATAAAATGGGCGTGGTCTTAAGAAAAAGCCCACAAAATTGGGTCAAGGGGTCGAAAAAATTGAACCCCATAATTTTTCAACAATATAACCCATAAACAATCATTTAAAGCAAAAATATCAATTTTAGCACACAAATCGCACGGGAGCAATATTTCTTACATCTCGACCCTCACTATTTCGCATATACTTTAAGCTTCCTTCTTAGGCTACAAAAACACGTAAGCTTAGTTCGGGGAATGAGTAAAGAAGTAACTTTAATTCTAATTTTCGATTGTATTATGGTTAAGAGCGAATGATTTCGGTCCCTAAGTTTACTGCTACATGTATGTTGGCCTTCTTCACTTTTCTTTAGTGAGCGACTCTTTGATTTTTATGTGGGAGGAAATTGGGACATTTTCAAAAACAGTATCCGAGACTATTTTGTCGTGAAAAATAACCTGGACATGGTATAGTATAATGGACGATGTGTAGTATTGTTTTATAAAAAAAAAAAAAAAAAAGCAGAACAGCGTAGCGGGTGAAAGGTAATTTGAACTCGCCTTCCATAAAGTCAGATAATTACTCCTCTATTCTATATTGTCAGTATTGCTGCCGACTACATCTACCACATCAACTTTTACCACCGATACTTCTTCAGAACACTTATTGACTACTTCAAAGATTGGTCCTGCTAATATAACAGATAAACGCATTGACGGAGCTACAACACCTACTACACCAACTTCTATCTCTATTGCTTCTTCAGAACACTTAACAACTACATCAAAGAAGGGTTCTGGGAATAAAACTTCTGAGAATATAACAGATAAACGCATTGACGGAGCTCCAAAGACTGACCAGTCTACGCTAAGCGGTATGTGTAAAATTTATATTTATGAATACATAACCATCGTTTAACCACGAAATCACATTATCCCAAACCCTCTTCTCAGAAACGTTACAATATTTGCGACGACATTCTTAATTTAATAGTCCAAGTTCTTCATTAAGTGCTACATTACAGGGTCAGTTGTGAACAATTTATTTTCCCTCCTATATGCTCAATGTCAAGTCGACGTCAGTTAACCCTCTAAACAAGAGAACCCTCTAAACAAGAGTAAATATCATGACCAGAATACTGACATTCACGTCACATTCTACATTTTCAGGTGTTTCAACATTGTTGCGTCACTCGCACTGCTAGACTTATGTATTTTGCATTATCATATGACGTCGCTGTTTTCAAGTGGATAACGTCCTGTCATAAAAATCATATGACCACACGTGTATTAACACTTTTGCGGGAATACGTAAAGTCATTGACGACGTCCGTAACAACAATGTAAATTTTCATTGAAAATATGTCCACTTCGAAGGCGATAAAATCCTCTTTTAAAAGTCATATGATAAAACGAATCTTACACTCGTGATCATTTCATATGAAATTTATTAAACTCGTGTAAGATCCTCTATTTTCATCGCATGCCAATAGAAGCCAGAAATTTATATAAAGAATACATGTGTAGATTTCGTGAAAACGTCGCATAGGTTGAATTTTACCGGTTGCGTATTTTATCAGTTGGCATATTAATTCATGTACAGCTGTATTTCCAGGTGCTACTTTGGCGGGAATTATCATCGGTGTCGTGTTGGCTTTAGTAGTAGTTATAGTTATTGTCTTGGTGGTTTTGGTCCTCAGAAGGTGAGAATGTATAAGCTGAAAACAACTAGCACACACGCGGCGTTCTCTCTTTCTTAATGACGGTAATTAAAATAAAAGCAAGCTTAAACCAGTCGTATACTAGTAGTGGCAACAATTGGTAAATGTATTGTAGGCTTGTAAAAATGTACTCTAATTAAATTGTTACAATAAAATTGTACAGGTCCGTTTCATAAGTTTAGTACATACCGATTTGTTTCATAAGTTATGGCATAGCAGTACCAGTACTTGATTCTTGGCCAAATTTTATTGGATGTTTGCAGATTTGAACGAGTTTCGCTATGTCAAACCTAATACATAGAACTATTCACTGATTGTAACATTTTAGATTTTGAGCCTTTAATTTATAAGCAGTTACACATTAAAATGACAAGCAAAGTATCATAACTTCTGGGATACAAATATTAACTTTAACATTGATTTCATACCATTCAAGAAAGTTTTAACCAAAAACATATTGTTAAATAGGCATATCGCCCGGTAGACTACACCTGACATAATATTTGGATTATCCTGTGTATACTCAAGTTTATTGAAGCTTTAACTATAACACCCTACTAGCCCTAGTACACCATATTATACAATTAGTAAGCGTTTGATGCATAATAACACATACAATCGGTTGTCTTTACAAATAACACTGGTAAAACAGTTGCTTGTAAATATTTGACCCCAAGGAAGGTACAAGTAGGCAAAGATCAGGAAAAGGCGCAATCAGAAAGAAATTCCCACTCCAAAAACCGAGGTGGGAAAAAACCAAACTAACAATCAGGCACTTATACCATGAAACATATCGTAAGCCGAATGAGCAGCTATTTTCCCAATAGGTGGCCACTCAGTTACCTTAACTTAATTAAAAATATGAAAACATACATAAGCGCCAACAGCACAAAAAATTTAAAACACCAAGACATAAAACAAAAAAGAACCACCACAGAAGTATCGCCTTGGAACGATCAGTAACACAAAGTTACTGGCGGGCTTAAACCGGTTTTACAGGATCCTAACCTCACCCTCAGCTTCTGCAGTGGTTCATAACATTTAGTAAGGTACAAGTAGGCAAAGATCAGGAAAAGGCGCAATCAGAAAAAGATTCCCACTCCAAAACCCGAGGTGGGAAAAAACTAAACTAACAATCAGGTACTTATACCATGAAACATATCGTAAGCCGAATGAGCAGCTATTTTCCCAATAGGTGGCCACTCAGTTACATTAACTTAACTAAAAATATGAAAACATACATAAGGCGCCAACAGCACAATTTTTTTTAAACACCAAGACATAAAACAAAAAGAACCACCACAGAAGTATCGACTTGGAACGATCAGTAACACAAAGTTACTGGCGGGCTTAAACCGGTTTTACATGGCCATAACCTCACCCTCAGCTTCTGCAGTGGTTCATAACATTTAGTTAGTTATTCGGTCCTCGTGGTGAATCTCTAACTAGTCAATGAATCATCAAGAACAAACAAAGAAATCATGATAAACATCCTGATGAATCAAAAACCAGGACTCACAGACTGAGTAAGCTGCCCGACGATGGAGATCCTTGGGCGCCGAATAACCTACTAACTCCGGAGCAAAAGAAAAACACCAGTTGAACCCCGGTGGGCCAAGCAACAGACAAGAAGCTCCGGCCCCAACCAACTAAAATGAATAACTTTAAGTCGGGGCCATCATAGAGTCTGAAGCCCAATCCACCGGCGTGCAATTAAAGAAGGCAGCATAGTTATCAACCATGACTGGGTTAAAAACTAAGCATGCAGACTGTCGCATAACATTCAAGTTATAACCCATACGTCTGTAACGTGTTATGATTTTTCTGAACTGAAAAGAAAAATCATTAATTCCTATAAGTTTCTTAAATTTGTAAACTAAGTCACCATAAAATTCAGTTTCCGAAAGGCCCTCACTTAAAAGCGTCTTATTTGGAAATCAATTCATAGTGTCTACGATAAAATTTAGAAAAGGTTTTTCGAAGTTTATGATACCGGTAGCCCTGTTGGAGAAGTTTTGCCGTTAAACATTTATTTCGAGCGTTGAAGTCTGTAACATGATTGCAGACTCTAGCAAACCTAATAAGTTGCGAAATGTAAACACCATAAGAAGCACGACGAGGAACGTCACCATCCAAGAAAGGAAAATTTACTATATCAAAATCAAAGTCATCGCGCTTATCATAAATTTTAGAAGAAACAAATCCATTTGCAACAGAAAGATGTAGATCTAAAAAGGGGGCTTCGGTATCTGAGATATTGGCTTTGTTCAACTGAAGTTCAGGTGGATAAATTTGATTGACCATACCTTCAAAATAAGGGTTGTCAATGTTCAAAAGGTCATCGAGGTACATGTACCTAGATGTGGAATTAAAAGCCTCGATAACATCAGCTTGATTATCATGGTTAAGAGAATCCATGAAATCTTTTTCGTAGCAGTATAAAAATAAATCAGCTACGAGAGGTGGTACTGGGACACAAAGTGGCGAAAAGGCAGTCCAAACAAGGTAAGGCAGTCGTGTAGATAGGAAGAATTCAAGCTTCGATTACCTCGACTGAACATAGGGTAGACCAAATATTATGTTAGGTGTAGTCTACTGGACGCTCTGTCATTTTATTGGAATAATAAATTTTTGGTTCAAACTTTCCCGTAGTGTTAGAAATCAATGTTAACATTGATATCTGTGTCACAGAAGTTATGTTATTTCTTTTATCATATTTTATGTGTCATTATCTATTTATAAATCGATCAAAATCTAAAGTGTTACAATCAGTGAATGTTTCTATATTTTCGGGTTGACTTGGCGAAATCCGTTCAAATCTGCAAACACCCAATAAAATTCAGCCAAGCTTCAAGTACTGGTACTGCTATGCCATTACTTATGAAACAAATCGGTATGAACTTAACTTATGAAACGGACCTGTACAGGATTTAATCTGAGATAAAGATGAATCTGTATGTCTCTGATTTAATCTAGGCCGAGAAGTGGTATGCGGTACATGTGCGAGTAAGATAAATGAATGTCTTTATAATTCAGCACACGTCTTTAACATTAGCCGGTTCAAGCAGCAACAAACATCGTCAATGAAAATGGTGGTTTACTACGCTATGTACGAAACAATTACTCATATCACAAATGACCATGTTTTAAATTGGCACATCAGAAACTGTTTTACATGACCGCGCTACACATTTTCAGATTGTCTATTGCATCCGTAATTGCTTCGCTTTTCTAATTTGTTCAGGAAGAAGCAGCAGAAGGCGGAAACCGAGACAATAATGCAGTTAAAGGCCTTAGAGGGTGCATCAGCTGCTCCGGCATCTTCGAATGCTGAAACGCCACAACAAGATGTATACAGCAGCCCAATCCCTAAGTCACTTCGTCAACCAAATCAGCTAATTTCTGAAAAAGCAACAATACCCGACACTGATGACACTTACTATCATCACTTACATCAAACGAACGTCAAAAGACCTTCACGTAATGACACTGGAAACCCGTACCAGGGACTGCATTCATCAGAGCTGTACGATCATACAGCGAACTTAAAGCCTAACCAAAATGATGATATGTACGATCACTTTGATTCGAACAAAACTGATTCGTTAGACAACGCCGGTTTACAACAAAACCAAAATGTCTATGACTGTACAACTAGTTCAGTTGCTCCGAGCAATCGCAACAATACTGTGCAGGCAGGCAAGACTGGCTCGCTAAATAAGAAAAGAAATGAAATTGTCGACAATGAATATATGTCAATGAATTCCAACAACGAATCAGGCAAACAATCTACTAAAGCCGCACGTATAGACAATTATTTGACGCCTATTGGTGATCACAGCAAGGACCTTACCGGACACGCCGCTAATGCAGATATACAAGAGAATGATCGTACTGAAACTGACGGTAATGTTCAAGAAGTTGATATCGAGGAAGACACATATTATAATGTATCAGTTGAACACGATGGCGCTGATCAACATTTGTATGAAATAGACGACACAGGACACGTTTATGAGATAAATAAGTCTAAATAAGTGTTAGCGGACATCACTGTTTATAAAACCCTAGAACGGGACAGTTATTGTACATATATGGGTTATCTATAATTTAATGATTTATCACAACATATAACAATCCTGACGTCGAAATTTGTCTAAAACTGTAGGTATGATGTTACTTCGGTAACATCGCAAAGATCGATTTCATTTTGTGGATATTTAGACATTCTTGTAGTATGTTAAGTGTCCGTTTATCGTGGTGAATGTTTTGTATGTTTCGAATTTGTTTGTAACTACCTTTGCGCTCTTATGATTGCATTAGTTGTTTTTTTATCTTTCTCTTAAATGATGCAAATAATTATAAGCATGTTTTTGTTTTTATTATTTCACTTGTTATCTTATCGCGACAGAAACAACACGTTTAACGACACAAAGATCATATATGTATGAACGAAGCAAGTTTAACTTGATTTTATCATTATTCCCCATTTTACAAATTAATTCATAAGACCGCGTGCTTATTATGCGTCTACTATTTTTTTGCATTTCCAAAATTATCAAGTCAAGTTGTAAAACTATATGAATAGTTAACGAAGTGTTGAGGTAAAAATAGGCAATACTCAGTAAATGGCGCAATCCGAAATAAATTTTCACTCCAAAAATAAATAAACAATCAGGTACTGATACTAAGATTACCATAAGCCGAGTGAGCAGTTTTTCCCAGTTGATGGCCACTCAGTTACCCAAACTTAATCAATATTGACATGAGTGGGTGGGGTATGTTAAACAGACATCTACTGTTTTTTTTTATCTGTCAATCAAATGATGATGTGCATTTATTGCTAATAGACGTCACAGATACAAGGAATGACTCAATATAGTTATTCTTTTAAAATTTTAAATAGCTTGGTTTAGAATTGGAAATGTAACTAGTTTTCGCGGGACCCATATCCTGGAAAATGGAATGTATTTGAATAAAAATTACACAAAGCCTACATGTCTAGGATACATAGTCTGACAAATTAAGGATTATTTTGGGGTCATGGAAATGTATTTCTCTGGGAAAAGTTTTTCTGGAAAATTCTCAAAGTGGGTAACTTGGGGCGACTCGTGTGTGCCTATTGGTTGCTGAAAGATGACATGCCTTTTGTTTCAGGTTCTTTTACGATTGAAGTCAATGACTACATCGAAAAATCTGGCTTATTTTCTTTTTCAAAAAGCTAGGAAAAATTTAATCCGGAAGTAACTGAAAATTACTCACTTGCTCTGAGCTGACCACCCATTTCACAATCATGTAATACACAAAACCATGTATTTGCAACATATTCAACATCCCCATGATAAAGCATGCTAAAGAATGTAACATTGTTGACAAAAATAAACAATGCTTTTTTATGCAGGTAAATTTTCAAACATGTATATACAGTGACCGCACACAAGTCATTAACTAAAAATAAGAAAACGTACATAAGAAATAATAACTCTCCCAGTAACCGCAATGAACAAGCAGACCATGATGTTGAAACAGGAACAAAACAAAACTGTATCAAATCCAGTCTAATCACAAATTCGTTTTTAAAGTTTCCCCTTTAACTTTGCATGGGCTTGTAAACGAACACATTACGGTTATAGAGACAGTATCTTTATCAGTTACTCAATTAACTTTGCGTTGATACATCCGTGATAATACGACTGCTTCAAGAATTTCATCGGGTAAGTCATGGGCAAACATAATTTGCCATAATATGATAACAGACTTAATATTCAGCCTTAATTTTACAATTGCAAAGTCTTAATACACATGTAAGTACTTGTATCTTCCTCAGTTGAGTATTATGTTTTATTTTATTCCGTTACTGTGAATGGACAAAAACTGAAAGTTGTTGATAAATTCACCTACCTGGGAAGCACGTTTTTTCCAGAGCAGTGCACATTGATGACGAGGTCACTGCCAGAATTACAAAAGCCAGTGTGGCATTTGCAAATGTCTGAGAGCGAAATGGAATCAAGCTTGACACCAAGCTGAAAGTCTACAAGGCTGTGGTTCTACCAGCCCTCTTGTACGCATGTGAGACCTGAACAGTATACCAGCGCAATGCAAAGGGACTTAACCATTTCTACTAAAGCTGTTTGAGAAAGCTGTTAAAAACAAGTGGCAAGACAAAATTCCAGACACGGAGGGGTGCAAAGCTTGCATACTGTCTTAACGCTAGCACAACTAAGGTTGACTGGCCATGTTATAAGAATGAGCGACTTGCAAAGAAAGTCTTCTGTGGAGAACTACAAGAGGGAAAGCTCTCTTAAGGTGGTCAGAAGAAACGCTACAAAGACACCCTCAAAGCCTGTCTGAAGGATTTCGACATACCAATTGGGTCTTGGGAACAGACTTCACAGAAGCAATCAAAGTGGCGAGGTCACATCAACAAAGAAGCAGCTCTCTACGAAAAAAAGAGAATCTGTGAAGCTGAAAAAAGCACAGATAACGCAAAGCCAATACCAATGGGACACCAGCTGATTCCACGACATTGACTTGCTCTACTTGCAACCGAAAATTTAGAGCTAGAATTGGCAAAATCAGCCATCATTAAAACTCACAAAACATACACTAACCTATTCAAGAAATAATGATGGTCTTTCTCATTAGACTCGAGAGACAAACGACCATTTCATTTCATTCAGACAAAATATAAATTATTTATTATCAAATCTCCTTTATTTGGAAACCACTATATATAAGATCGCAGTATCTTTCGGGAGAGGAAAGATGTCTATACAAATATAAAAAGTGACGGAATTATTCAACGCTATAACGAAAGATTTCGTTCAGAAGACGACTAAACACACACACACACACACACACACACATGATCGAATATTGTATATACAATACTCAATCCAATGTCTCCTTACCAAAAGAATATATTTTGGACGAATTTAAGTGTTTTGATACACACGAATCATTTCTTTCAGAATTTGTTTGAATAGATGCTAAGGCTAAATAATGACCAGAGGACCAATGGTCATGTAAACGCTCACCTGAGACTTGAGATATATACATGTACCAATAAACTTGTTAGACTAGAATGGTACAATGCATGTATTTAACCCTTGGACAGGGTCAGAATAACTCCTGGAGTCCCAATGTATTTTTCAAATCATGAAAATTCGGTCCATTTGCCAATTAACTGCAAGTTTTGTCCTTCAAATGACATTTTAACAATTTTCTCCATTCAAATGCATGGGCGATCTAAGTTGACCTTGCCGTAAAATAGGTCAAGGTAATCCCAGTGTCATGATTTATACATATTTTGTAGACCACCGTTTCTTAATGCTTCATGCAAAGTTTAAAAATCATAGGCCTTCTGGTTCTGAAGAAGAAGATTTTTTTTTAAAAAATGCTATTTTGGTCATGTGACCTTGACCATTTATTAAACTTTCATTTTCCTCTTCCTAAGGATGTTCCACATAAAGTTTGGCTTTGATTGTCTGAGCAGTTTCTGAGGAAAAGCTGTTTGAATATTATTATCATCTACATGTATATTGCTCCGGGGCAGAGGCAGACAACCCTTGGGCCTAAAATATTTTCATAAGCACAAATCTTCCTATTTTTCCCATTCGAATGCATGGGCGACCTAAGTTGACCTTGCCGTAAAATAGGTCAAGGTCATCCCAGGGTCATGATTTATATAAACTTTGTAGAGCTCTATTCCCAGATGCTTCATACCAAGTTTCAAAATCATAGGCCTTCTGGTTCTGAAGAAGATTTTCAAACGTTTTTGCTATTTATAGCCATGGCGGCCATCTTGGTCATGTGACCTTGACCATTTATACAAACATTCATTCCCTCTTCCTAAGGATGCTCCACAAAAAGTTTGGCTTTGATTGGCCTAGCGGTTTCAGAGAAGAAAATGTTTCAATATTATGGTCATATACATGTATATAGCCCCGGGGCAGGGACAGACAACCCCCTGGGCCCAAAATATTTTCTTAAACAAACATCTTCTGTCCATTTGCTCATTTCTAGCTTGTTTTCTGCCATTAAGTTACATTTTCCTATTTTTTCCCATTCCAATGCATGGTAGACCTAAGTTGACCTTGCCGTAAAATAGGTCAAGGTCATCCCAGGGTCATGATTTATACAAACTTTGTAGAGCTCTATTCCCAGATGCTTCATACCAAGTTTCAAAATCATAGGCCTTCTGGTTCTGAAGAAAAAGATTTGATTTTTAAACGTTTTTGCTATTTATAGCCATGGCGGCCGTCTTGGTCATGTGACCTTGACCATTTATATAAAATTTCATTCCTCCTTCCCAAGGATGCTCCACATGAATTTTGGCTTTGATTCGCCTAGCGGTTTCAGAGAAGAAGATGTTTGAATATTATCTTCATATGCATGTTTATAGCCCCAGGGCAGGGGCAGACAACCCCCAGGGGCTAAAATTTTCCATTAACATAAATCTTCTGTCCATTTGCCTATTCCCAGTAAGTTTTACCCATTAAATAGCATTTGACCATTTTTTCCAATTCAAATGCATTGGCGACCTAAGTTGACCTTGCCGTAAAATTGGTCAAGGTCATCCTAGGGTCATGATTTATATAAACTATGATGGGCCTGCGTCCCCGATGCTACATACCAAGTTTCGTGGAAATCGGCCCACTGGTTATGGAAAAGAAGATTTTTAAAGGTTTTTGTTATTTATAGCCATGGCGGCCATCTTGGTCATGTGACCTTGACCATTTATATATACTTTCGTTCCCCCTTCATAAGGATACTGCACATGAAGTTTGGCTTTGATTGGCCAAGCGGTTTTAGAGGAGAAGATCTTTGAAATTGTGGACGGACGACGACGACGGACGACGACGATGGACGACGGACGGACGACGGAGCATGGCCATCCTATAAGCTCACCTTGTGAGCCTTCGGCTCAGGTGAACTAAAAATACTTTTGTTTGTGTGTTTGTGTATTTGTATTGAGTCTTAACGTCCCAGTCAACAATTTTTCAGTCATGTCGGGAAAGAGCCAACTCTTCCTCGGTTTAACTAGTACTATAGGGAGTTAATGTGTCTTGCTCAAGGACACAACACGGTGACGCATGTGGGGATCGAACCCAGGACCTCTCGATGCGGTGTCCGACGCTCTACCACTATGCCACCGCACTCCCTAAATAATGAAAATATTGCTTGCGCTTAGCTATGCTAGTAGTAATGGGTGTCACTCTGGCGCCTTTTTCTGAAAACTTCTAGCGCCTTTTTTATAGCGCCATTTCAAATAAGCGTAGCGCTAGAAATGGCGCTATAAAAAAGGCGCTAGAAGTTTTCAGAAAAAGGCGCCAGAGTGCACACCCTGGGTCTCAGTTTAAAAATGAACTAGCTAAGTTGCATGTAGGTAAGTATCCTTGAGTTAAGACAGGGACTGTAAGTAATGTACAAAAAAAGTTTATCTTTCAGAAATAGTTGGTAGCCCTGAAAAGGGCTGTTTGAGTATTTTGTGAAGTCTGAATTTATTTTGTAGTCTTCTTTCGCTTGGTTGCTTGTATTTCTTTCTTAGCTATGCCTAATCCTACAGCTGGAGATGATGTAGCCGTTTGGTCGGTATTGATGATGTCTAATCTGATAGGCATTCTGATCGCAGGGAACTGTATGCTTGGCATCTGAGCTTGTCGCTGTACTTCTTCTTCCAGTTGTTTGACTTTGGTTTTCAACTCATTGAGTTCTTTAACCAAGACATCTATTATCTGTGTTCTGTGCAACTGTTGTTGCATATGTGATGTCTGTTGCTGGTAAGGAGAAGTCGCTTGTACAGGTTGCTGATAGTACTGCTGTTGTGTAGTTGCCGTGTCATTAGTAAAGACTTCATTACATGCTTGCAGTAATATGTCTGGGTTGTTAATCATATCGTCGAAGCTGATTTGATTCGAAGCCATGACTGAACATGTATGTAAAAACTTGGACTGTTGAGCTAAGCTTTTATACTCACTGAGAGGATTGACCTACTTTCTGTCTCATGTTTGTAAAGTCGGCTGTGATTTGTTACTTATACTGGACCTTCTGATTGGTTTGAAGTTTAAAGTAGGTCAATCCCCCCAGAGAGTATAAAAGCAAACGCATTTGGCAGTTCTGTACACTATTCTCGTGTACAACAAAATGGCAAAACAGTTTGACTGTGAGTGCTACTTAAGAGCTTTGGAGGAGCAGGCAGACAGTATTGGTGGGGCGGCTACTAGCATGTTGGAAGCTATCAACACTTTCAAGAACAGCGCTGAGTCCTTGCAGCGGACGGTGGAGAATCTGAAGTCCATGATCAGTATGACAAGAAGTGCTATGAATTTAGCTCATGGAGGACGGGTAGTTGAAAAAGTGGAGATCAAGAGGGAAACACTGTCACCAATTGTGTCAGAAGAGGACTGGGATGACAGACCCAGTCATAACTACAGTGAACAGACTGAAGATTGGGACGCCGAGGCTAACGAACCGTCTTACAGTTTTGAAGGCAGGAATCTTTCGATTCCTGCCTACAGAACGGTCAAGTTTGATCGTTGGGGACAGCGCTGTCCTGCCTGCGGGAGCAGATACTGTGACTGCTCCTAATCTGTGGAACATAAATCCACCCAACGGCCCTTTTCAGGGCCACACATTTCTTTCCGATTGAAATAACTTTTATTAATGTATTTATGTTGTATATGTGTTGTCTTACGGATATGGTGTGATCTTTGTGGCGTGATCGTATGTGAACTTCTCATTGGTTCTGATCAAAACGCATTTGATTGGTTCTGATTAAAATGTAGGTCAATCCTACTCATCGACTATATAACATCGTGTTCTGTGCCTCTCTGTACATTCTGGAACTATGGGGTTCTTTGAAAAATTTAGTCTTAGGAAATTGTGTGCTGCTTTTCACAAAAAAAGATTATCGGGAAATTGAGAGGCAACAAAACAAGATGGGGATACAGATTTTTTTGGCCAGAAGAGGTATTGGTTACTGCAAACCAGTAGCTATTGTACGACCAATGCCTCGTAGACCTTAGGGATCTCTTGTCTCTCATGACCAAAACAGTCCTTTTCAGGACTACCAAATCTTCAGAAAGAATACCTTTGTAATATTGTTACTGACCAAATCTTCAGATAGAATATCTTTGTAAGACATTTGCTGACCATGTCTTCAGAAAGAATATGTTTGAAAGAAATTTACTGACCAAATCTTCAGAAAGAATATCTTTTGTAAAAATGTTACTGACCAAATCCTCAGAAAGAATATTTTTTGTAAAAATGTTACTGACCAAATCTTCAGAAAGAATATCTTTGTAAGATACAACTAACACAATAAAACATTTTTTTCAATTTTAATTTGTACAAACAATTATTTAAGTGAACACATTTGATTATATAGTCTCTAGAATAATTTGAATAATATAGTCTCTAGAATATTTTGACAACAGTCACAGTTCATAACTTAAAAAATCAGTTCAATTTCAGTTTACTCAGTGATTTCTTCAGCTCTTCCTCTGGATCAAGAACAATTTCATCACAGTTCTTAGCATCATGAGTCTCTGATTTACAGATGAAACAATACTTCTTCTTAGGAATCCTTCGTTTCGTCTTCTTTGGCTCAGCTGTCTTCTCTACTTTTCGCTGCTTGCTTGGAGTCGGCTCTGACACATCTTCGTCACACATTCGCTTTCGTTTGTTCGTCTTTTCCACCACTGCAGTTGATTCAGTTGATGTTGAAATTTTCTCTGGTTTTGTCTCATCTTTCTGTGGACACTTTGAGGCCCAGTGATCGAACGAACCGCACTTGAAACATTGTCCATGTGCTGGTTTTCCATCTGGTTGTTCTCTAGCAAGCTTTAACTTCAAACAATCGCTGGCCCAGTGTGTTGTTTCTTTACAGTAGTAACATTGACCAAAAGGTGGAACAAGTTTTCCTTGTGCCTTCAGCATATCTTCTAATGGTTTTAGCTGTTGAACTTCATCTGTAGTGAGAAGTTTCTTCAAAGATATGAAGTGGTAGTAGATACTCTTAGCCTCACTGCTCATAGTTGAATCCATGTTTACTCTTTGACGATTTGAAGTAGAATGATTCTGTGAGTCTGTGTCATCGACTTTATACCCTGGCGCAGCATGTGTAAAGGTACCTTTCATCAATGATCGATGTTGATAGTAGATACTCTTTGGGTCATTGAATTTTTCTTTTCTTGGATCTTGTGACATGTTGCTTGTTCAGATTTGAAATGATAATGTGAGTCTGTTCTTCCAGTTTTTATACGTTCAGTTCAGCGTCAGTTTGTCGATTGCAGAAATGAGATCTTCATATTCCATATCTTCTTCCTCACAATCTCTTCGAATATCTGTCAGTATAGATTCTAGATGAGAAATCACGCCGTCGTTATTGGCAACGTGAGTTAACCAGTGGAGATAAGTAACTGGACTGTCATCAATGAGTCTCCACATTTCGTTTGCAATTTTTCTGCACCAATATTTGAAAGTCCCAAATGTTTCCAATCTGTTCAACCACATATTGATACCTTCTCTTGTTTTCAAAAATTCGGCTTCAGTTGGTTCTAATGACAAAGTCTGTTGCAAAGCACACTTGTATACGTCAAACTGTAAGATCTGATCCAAACATACGGGTAGACTCTTTGTGATGCTGTTCATGATGTATATCCGAGCAGGTATCTGGAATAACTTGTTGGATACTGCAGCGTCACTTGATTATCTGCTTGTGTCTCGAACAGCTTCCAGTTTCCAAATGATACCATGTCTCCGTCTTCGTGCTTTATATTGTCTAACAGTCTCCAATTCAAGCAAAGTTCACTCTCAGGTCTAATATGAAATGTTGATTTGGTTATTCCCAACATTCTTAAGAACAATAACTGTGTGCCACCTAATAATTTATGGACTTGACATCTATTCATTTCACGACTGAGTAACACATATCCATGGTAATTACTACCTTCTGCAGAAATATATCCTGTCATGAAATGGTCCTTTAAGCCGTGATGAAGTAATGGTTCAAATCCCAGATCACGATAAAATGGCCAGGTTATTCTCCACAGTCTGGATGATGTCAGTGTAAATATCTTACGTTTATGTAAGTCACAAATCTCCGTGTGGAACTTCGTTCTCATTTCATCGGTCAGGTTTGGCATTTGATCTATGTCCAGTAACATTCGCACCAATTCTCTGTGATAAGTTTCCCGAGATCTTGTAGTCAAAGCTCTCTGTAGTCTTGGAAAGTTGACTTTAAACCACGCCTCTTGTATGTTCCATTTGAATGCAAGTCCTTTTGCAGACGAATGCATCAAGTAACTGAAAATATTTTCTTGGATTTCTGGTGGTATGTAGACTTGAGCCATGATTCTACAAAATGAATAGTGGGAAATTGTCTTATATAGCAGTAATAATACTTATGCATACGTTTGCGCATGCGCAATACGTAATAAAATATTTTCAAAATAGGAACATTCCGAAATACTGAAACATGTGCAAAAAGAATTTCGAGAATCGATCAAGTCATAATAAAGTTATTGTAGATTTTAATTTCTAGATTTTACTTTTCTATTTCGCGCATGCGCAGTAGAACAAAATTTAATTTTGAAATTTAACGTATTTGAGATATCCTACTCTATGCCAAAATAATTATGTAAATCGGATAAGTACTTTAGAAGTTAGTTTTTTTTAAAAGCTAATACTTGTTATTTTTCAGTAATTACACAGTAGTTCCCCTTGTAAACGTTATATGTAAATATTAACTTTAGTATCTTAATAACTTGACCATTTGACTTTGTATCAACATCAAATGTTTTGTAACATGTTTTAAACTTATTGTAATGTTTATTTTTATGTAAATTATTATAGCTGTTGGCTTACTTTCATAGAAAAAAATATGTTTAACTAGTCCATGCAACTACTCAAACCCAATTTTACTACACAGGACAAAGTGATCCCTATATATAGTTTTTCACAACTTCTCAGAATTAGCTCAGCTCAGAGTTACCAGTTATTTGGAAGGTTATACCGCTTCAGCCCGTAGATATGAAGATATTGAACAAGCATTTAGAGGCAGGGGTGTGGAATGATATATCAGGCCACATCTAAGGGCGCTAGCTTGGCTAGAGAATTGTAATAGGCCCCGCCTCAGAAACAGTCCGGTGCATGGTTCACATTCGGGTGTTTCACTTGCAGTGGATATCTTCATCTCGCCAGGGATTCTGAAGTGCAGGGTAATACCAATATGATAGCTGGGGATTTGTGGTAGACCAACAAGGTCGATCAGTTGTGAGACTGGCCATATTTCTTGCTGTCAGGCGAGACAACATTTGACTAAAAAATTTGTCATGTTGCGTCCCTAGGTATATAAGCTGAGACAATCTGATATTCTGAATTCATTCATTGAATAAACTTCGAAGAGTCAACATGACAAATAAACGAAGACTGGTAGATTATTCTGATAGTGAGGAGAGTGAAGATGAGATGATGAGGCCACCACCCGGCAAAAGGCAGAAAGTATCTGATGACAAATATTTTGATATCAAGCTGAAGAGAGAGACTGAATCGAGATTGTTCAGATCGAAAGCCAAAATTTACGAAGTGGATGTGAAGAAATTTCCAGAAGATGTGTCACCACTAGAGTTTGTTCCAAAGCTGTTTGACGATTTGGTGGAAGCTATCAAGATACAGTGTAAAGTGGCGGGCGATGACAAAATCCGTATGACTGTCAACCATCCAGGCTTGAAGTTGGGAGTATTTGTGACATGGCGTGATGTATCCTCGTTGACTGGAGAAATCATCCTACAAGAAATTGAGAAAGTGATGCAATCCAATGACAATTTCAAGATCAACGATGGACAGATGAGAATTGATGTGACAACATGTAATCTCCCTACTGGTGCTGGAAGAAAACCACTTCACCATGGACTGTATTTCGAGTCAGAGGCCATGAGAAAGAATAAACAGAGTATTGTCCAGATCAACAATACAGATAATGTCATGTGTATGGCCAGAGCTGTGGTGGTGGGGAAATGTAATGCTGACAAAGACGATTCAGGTTAGAATCTTGTAAAACTAATTTAAGCCTACTAGTAATTTTTAAATTTCTAATAATTTTTGAACTTTTTTGGAGTTGAATTTTAAATGCACTGTTTGTATATACATTTTCATATATCAAAGTTTTACAAAAAGATTTTACTGACCACTTCCTACTTTTTTATCTTTCAGATACTTGGAAGAAAAACTGGAAGTATATCTCGGACTCCAGAAAACCGATGCAGACTCGGGAAGCAAAGAAGTTACTGGACCAAGCTAAGATTCCTCATGACAAAGTCTGTGGCATTGAGGAATACAAGAAGATCCAAGATGATCTGTATCCAGATTACCTGATCAAAGTCCATTCGCAACATCCTAAGGATGGACCGATCTTTCCACTTCAATTCAAGAAAAAACGAGAGACGAAAGTCATTCATCTGTACTGGAATGGGGACAAACACTACGATACAGTAACCAAGGTGACGGGACTGATGGGCTGCATCTACTACTGCGAGTATTGCGATGTCGGCTACACCAACAGAGGAGATCACCGATGCAATGATGGATGTGATGGTTGCTATAGTGACATTCCATGTATACCTGGACAGAAAATCAAATGTGTAGATTGTAAGAGAACTTTTAAGAGTCAAAGTTGTTTTGATAATCATAAGGCAATTAAGGGTAATCAGAAGAAATCTATTTGTCAACTTGTATACAATTGTGAAAAGTGTTCACGTCGTATCATTGGTAACAAAAAGAATCATGTATGTCCTGGTAATAGAAAGTGTAAGATTTGTAAAGAAATTGTAGGTCCAAATCATCAATGTTACATTCAGAAATACGTGTCTAAGAAAAATGTATCTAAGGCAGCAGATTCAGATGCTGAGGAAAGCGAAGATGAAGAGAAATCAAGTACTGGTCCGAAATTCGTCTTCTTCGATTTCGAGTCATCACAAGAAACTGGAGAACATCAAGTCAACTTTTGCGTGGCACAAAGAGCTTGCGATTACTGCATAGATCTACCCAGCGATGAATACTGTCCAGGTTGCAGCACGTTACCAGGGGGACGAGAAGTTATCTTCGAAGGAACAGATACGCTATCTAGATTCTGTGCGTGGATACTGGGAAACGATAACAAAGGAGTGACATGCATAGCTCATAACTTTGGTGGATACGATGGACAGTTCATCTTGAGACACATCTTGGAAAATGGAACAATGAAACCTGACGTGATCATGAATTGAAATACGATCATGAGAATGAAAATAGGTAAAGTGACTTTTCTGGACTCGTACTTGTTCCTGCACATGAGACTTGCCAATTTCCCAAAGACATTTGGATTGAAAGAAATGAAGAAAGGATACTTTCCTCATCTTGCCAATACACAAGCCAATCAGGACTATGTGGACCTTACTTCCCTGCAGAGATGTACATGCCAGGACAAATGTCAGAAAAGGATAGGACCGAATTTTACAAATGGTACAACGACAAGGTAGAGTCTGGAACGATCTTTGATTTTAGACGAGAGATGGAGGAATATTGTCGGAGTGATGTGGATATATTGAGACGTGGATGCGGGAGTTTCAGGAAGATCTTGAAAGATATAAGTGGTTTAGATCCTTTGATGGAATCCTGTACGATTGCCCAAGCCTGTTCCAAAGTCTGGAGAAAGAACTACATGCCAGAAAACTGTGTGGCCACCATTCCTCCAGAAGGATATCCAAACCAGAAAAACTACTCGATCAAAGCGGTGAGATGGATTCAAAGTATAGCAAAGGAACAAGGAATAGAGATACAGCATGCATTGAATGGAGGAGAAGCTAGGATTTGTGGACACTGCGTGGATGGTTATCACAGAGAATCTAGAACTATCTACGAGTTCCATGGATGTTATTGGCATGGTTGTCCAACACATTTTCCAGATAGAGAGACGATTCACAAACAAAGCTGTCAGACGATGGGACAACTGTACACTAACACCAACTACCTGATGCAGAAATTCAAAGACAATGGATACCTCGTGATCGAGATGTGGGAATGTGAATATGACAAAAGGTACAAAGAGGATGAAGAATTCAGAAAGACTGTAGACTCTCACTTTACCAACTTAGATCCACTGAGACCAAGAGATGCTTTGTTTGGTGGGCGGACCAATTCAATAAAACTCTACCATGAAATTGACGAGACGTTACAGGATGAAATCAAGTATATTGACGTCTGTTCCCTGTATCCTACCGTATGCAAGTATGGACTGTTTCCCTTGGGTCATCCAACCATCCTATCTCAAGAAAACGTGGACAAAGACAATATTGAGCAATATGAAGGACTGATCAAATGTAAGGTATTGCCTCCTAGAGACTTGTTTCATCCCGTACTTCCTTACAAATGTAACAATAAACTCATGTTTCCCTTGTGTAGAACTTGTGCAGAAAGATGTGATCCCTCCCAAAAGTGTACACATTCAGAAGACGATGAAAGAGCACTAGTAGGAACTTGGGTTAGCATTGAGTTAAAGGCTGCATTAGAAAAAGGATATGAATTACTGGACGTGTATGAAGTGTGGCATTTCCCGGAGACTACACAGTATGACAAGAAAACTGGCGAGGGTGGTATCTTCACGAAGTACATCGATGTCTTCTTGAAAGTCAAACAAGAATCCAGTGGCCATCCCGAATGGTGCAGGACCGAAGCTGACAAGGAAAAATTCATACGTGATTACTTTGAAGCAGAAGGAATCTCATTAGAAGAAATAGAGAAAAATCCCGGACTGAGAGCTGTAGCCAAAATTATGTTGAACAGTTTGTGGGGTAAGCTGGCACAGCGTGAAAAAATGACAAAGACTGAATACATATCTGACCCAGCCAAATATTTTGAACTGATAACAAATCCATCTAAGATAGTGAAGAATGTAGACATATACGGAGAAAGGTTTGTACACGTGGACTGGGAAGAAACGGACAATCTTGTTGAACCTCACACTTGTAGCAATGTGGTTGTAGGTGCATTTGTGACGGCACAAGCCAGGTTGAGATTGTACGATAAGTTAGATAAACTGGGAGCAAGAGTATTGTACTTTGACACGGACTCAATCATCTACGTTCACGAACCAGATGAATGGAATCCAGAAATTGGAGATCGTCTTGGCGAATGGACTGATGAAGTACCAGATGCAAGAATTGTGAAATTTGTTGGTATGGGACCTAAGAACTATGGGTATGAGTATGTGGAAAAAGATGGACAAAGAAAATCTACATGTAAAGTGAAAGGATTGACACTGGACTATAACACGTCTCAGCTGATACATTTCCATCAGATGTTGGAATGGTCAAAGTCTGAAAGTAGGAACTTTTCAGTGACTGCCAAATACAATAGAATCAAAAAGCACAGGGATAGGAAAGTGACAACTGAAGAACAAACAAAGACTTACAAATTCACGTACAATAAACGCGTGGTTCTAGTTAAAGGTTACACGGTACCCTATGGATATGATTTGTAAGAGACTAGACAAATATGAACTGAAGTAAAACAGTTGAACAGAATGGTATGACTTGAACACAGAAAGTATACAAGTTGACAAAAAGGTTTTTTGTCGAAACTTTTTGCAAATGTTAAATAATGTTTCACAAAATTGTTTCCACAAAAGTTTTTTGCAATTGTTTGATGTTAATTTTTAAAAATATTGTTAGGTGACAAATTGTAAATTTTTTAGCAAAACTTTTTTCTAGGTTACAAAATGTAAATTTTTTTTGCACACATATGTTTTGTCATGCAATTAAAAAACATATAAAAACACATGTTTTTCTTGTTCTTTCATCAGTTTGTTACACAGTTAAACAGTTAAGGTCATGTCGGCTATACAAGTTTTACAACAAGATATTGGTAGTTTGTTCTTCAAACATACTGCCAATATCTTTATATCTGGTCCTAGTGGTTCTGGAAAAACGGAATTTGTTAAGAAAATGATTGAATACAAAGAAGATCTGTTTGACATTCAACCACAACAAATTGTGTGGTGTTACAAAGAATGGCAATCTGCCTACAATATCCTGCAAGAACGTGAAGGATCAAACATAAAATTCATTCTGGGCATCCCAGATGACGATGATGACATCGTCACTGATGTCAGTGTACCACACTTAGTCATCTTTGACGATATGTTGGGAGACAAAGATGAAGAAAAAATTAAGTTATGGTTTACGAGAAAAGGACACCATAGAAATGCGAGTTTGGTCTACATCACACAAAACTTATTTCAACAAAGCAAATCATCTCGAACAATTAGTTTGAACGCTCATTATCTGGTTTTGTTCCAAAGTCCAAGGGACAAAATGCAGATCAATGTTCTTTCCAATCAACTGCAAACACCACATATGATTCCTGCCTTTAACGATGCAACATCAAAACCTCATGGTTACTTACTGGTCGATTTGAAACCAACCACACCAAATTACTTGAGATTGAGAACAAATATTTTTCAACATTGGTTTACAAAATCAAATCAATCAGGACCAGTGGTTTATTTTCCAAGCGTATAAAAGGATGTGTTTGGTTTGACATTGATCAGTTTAGTCATCATGGCTGTAGAAAAAACATCTGCTAACTTGATTCGTGCACTTTACAATTTGAGCAAAGAACACGATGCTCAAAAACGAAAAACTTTGCTTAATGCAGGTTTAGCTGAAATGATCAAATGGTTTTCATTAGCAGCTCGTAAAATCATTGAGGGAAAAATGAAATTGCCTAAACAAACTAAAAACTTCATGGATAGACATAAGGATGATGTTAGAAAATTAGCAAGTGCAATGACAGATCCAGAAGTGAAACGTAGTATCATTCTAAAACCAGGCGGTGGTGGTTTCTTTGGTGGTGTAATTATCAGAAGTTTGATTCGATGGGATGGTACTAAACTCTTGAGACGTAAAAGATCAACTCCCAAGAAATCTAAATCTAAAAAAAGGCCTGTGAAAAAATCCAAAAAACGTATCAATGATAAATTTGTGACCAAAAGAAGAAATAAAAAAAGTAAATCTGTAAGTCCTAATTCACCAGCAGTAGGTACAAGTTGGCAAAATCTAGGAATGTCTTCACCTGATGCCAATGCAAGACGAATGTCTTTGTCAATTGCAAGATTTTCACCACTTAGAACTTCACCAAAACCAATTGTTTCACCTCTGAATTCAAAACAACGTTACATCATGCAAAACAGTCCTACATTTCAGAAACGACACGGAACTATTCCATACATGCACTTGTTAGATCCAAAAGAGTTTGTCATGAATGATCAAACTGCATTTCCTTCTGATGTTGAAAGAATAAAAAGAGCAAAACAAGAACTTGTAAGAAGAACTGCTAAAAAACGACTTTTATTTTGAAAAAAAAACTATAAAAGCTCAATGTCAGCTAAATTTTGACACAGTTTGCAAAATTGTATCAGCATGGCAGCTACTAAAACAAAGCGTCGTACTAGAAAAATATTAAAGAAAAAAAGTTTAATCAAATCGTATGGTTCTTTTCTTGAAGGACTGACTCATTTACCACCTAGATGTCGTCAAAAAATGATCAATGATTCACCTAAAGAAGTCATCGACTCAGTCGGTGAATGTTGCCTGAACATTATAAAAGGCAATGTCCGTTTGACAAAAGCTCAAAAACAAAAATTGCAAGCTCGACAACGTCACATACGTTTACTGAGTTCAAAGCAAGTGTCTGTGCCAGATAAAAAGAAAATTATCAATCAGAAAGGAGGTGCATTGCTCGGTTTATTACTAAAACCTTTGCTTGCTCCCATTGTTGGTTCAGTACTTGGAAGTCTCCTCAATCCTCATCATGGAAGGGCGTAAAATGGCCATTGTTCCATTTAAACTTTGGGAAGACATGAAACGCTGGAAAGAAGAACAAATTCAAAAACCTAGATTACCACCTAATCCAAATGTGTCTGCCACAGCAAGTCTTCAGAGAGACATATCTTCGGTCATGGCTGACGAAGACATGTCCGAAGCTGAAAAAGCTCAATTATTTGGTGAAACTTTACACAAATTTCAATCGGCTCACAAAAAAGCTTTGCAAGATCAATCTTTAAAATTACCAAGTGTAACATCCAGTTCCTCTAGAATGAACCAACTTGTATTAGTGTACCTAGCACGATGAAACGAAAAGCACAACTTTTACTTAACATTTTAAAAGATAATCCAAACATGACTTGGGATGATGATGGTACCGTAAAACTTTATGGTAAAGCTATTGAAGGATCTAATATCATTGACTTGGTCAATGATGTTTTAAGACATAGAAAAGGCAGTGAACCCACGGGATGGCAACCGTTTGCTGAAGGGTTAAGAGAAATGAATATTCCTCAAGATGTAATTGGAAATAGGGAAAGGTGGGAGTGGATGCATCGGGGCGTATCTCCTAGAACTCCAGATGACAATTATGTCACACCAGCCCAAAAACGTGTTTCGACAGCACGTTTACGTGCAAGTCGTATTCCCGTTTCTAAAACACAGAAAACAACTAAAAGAAAAGTCAAACCAGAATTTACACCGTCCGAGCTAGCAAAAATTAAAAAGCAGTTGTATTCTCCTTTGTCTGCCACAAAAAGTTATATAAAAGAAGAAATGTCTACGCCAAAGTTCCAACCCAAACAGTGGCTCACTTACGATGATCAATAATGAATTTCGACAAATTGTATTATGATCCAAAAAGTCCTGCAGGTTATGCTGGTGAACAAGCTTTGTACAAGCTTGCTAGAAAATCTTCTAAAAATGTCAAATTGAAAGATGTCAGAAATTGGTTGAAAAAACAACAGACCTACACTTTACATAAGCCTATCAGAAGAAAATTTTTACGTCGTAAGACTGTGGTTGCAGGAATTGATCATCAATGGCAAGCCGATCTAGCAGACATGTCAAAAATGTCAAAGTCCAATGATAAGTTTAGATATCTGCTTTGCATTATCGATGTGTTTTCAAAATTTGCATGGGTTGTACCCATTGCAGACAAGACGGGAAAAACTTTAGTAAATGCATTTAAACTTGTGTTGAAAAATGGGCGTCAACCAAAAAGTTTGCAAACTGACAAAGGTACAGAATTCAAAAACAGAGACTTTCAAGGTTTTTTAAAATCTAAGAAAATTCATTTCTTCACAACTGAAAACCCAGAAACAAAAGCAAGTATTGTTGAAAGATTCCAAAGAACTTTGAAAAGTCGCATGTGGAAGTATTTCACGCACAATCGCACTTTGCGATATGTTGATGTTCTTCCAAAATTAGTCGAAGGTTACAATCATGCATATCACAGAAGTATCAAACGTGCACCTGTTTCTGTGACAAAAGAGAATGAACCTCAAGTGTCTGAAATTCTTTTTGGCAAACCTAGAAAACTGCAAAAACAAACTAAAATCAAAGTAGGTGATTATGTTAGGATCAATAAAACTAAACGCACATTTGACAAAGGATATCTGCCAAATTGGACACAGGAATTGTTTCAGATTTCTGATGTGGTGAAAACGCAGTTTCCCACCACCTATAAAATAAGAGATCTCGATGGTGAATCTGTCAGTGGTACATTCTACTCTGAAGAGTTACAACGTGTCGAAAAAGATCAGATTTTTGAAATCGATTCGGTCTTAGCTCACAGAAAACGCAAAGTTGGAAAAAAGTGGGTTAAAGAAATCAAAGTACACTGGAAAGGATATCCATCTAAATTTGACAGTTGGATTCTAGAGTCTGATCTTGTATAAAAGCATGAAAATGGATTTTAGAAGTTCATTCAATCGCAGTGGTGATAACACTTCTGTGCAATCATCTGCAGACAGTAAAACCAAAATAGCTAAAAATCCTTTAACATTTTTCACTCAGATCATTGTAGTATACATGATAATCATCACATCTCTAGTTCACATCAGTTTGAGAAGTCCAGATAAAGAACTGTGGTTGATTTTACTCAGCAGTTCGATAGGGTACATTTTACCATCACCTGGCCTAAAATTCAGAAAACAACAATCTCTGTCTTCTTCTAGTGACGAACTTTCAAAAGAAGTAAAACCATGAAAGATTTTTACTTGACATTACTCAGCGATAGTTGTTTGAACACTTTTCCAAGTAACAAACAATCCAATTTTACGGTACGCTTAGATCATCCAATACAAATTGACAAAGAAAATTGGGAAGTTGCTCTTGCAGAAATTATCACTCCTGCAGAAATTTTAAATATTTCGGATGCCAACAATTTTTTCTTTCTAAGATTAACCGAACAAGCTGCAAAGAGACTCAAATTGTCCAGTGATGAAACAGAAGTTTGCACGGAAAAAGATTTATGTGTAGAATATAGACTACAAATTCCAAATTCTAATTACACCTCTGCACATCACTTAATCCACGAGATGCAAAAAGTGATCGATGCTCGTTTCAAAACTGCATTGGACCAAGCTAATCACTCAGTCACTCTGTCATATGGAAATAATAGCAAACGTACAAAAGTGCGTTTCGTGGGAGAATATAAAAATGAAATGCATTTGATGTTTCCACAACCTTTGGCAGAAATTCTAGGCGTGGATAAAACATTCTTTGGTAAACCCATAGGAAACGATAAGTATCAGTTCAAATATGGTGTAGATTTAAATACACATAGCAATCGTTTCTATGTATACTCAGATGTGGCAAACTACACTTATATCGGAGACGTTACTGCACCAATACTTAGAGTTATTCCTTTCAAATACATCCAAGGAGAAATTCATTTTCATCAAGAGTTTTTGAATTTGCATTATGTGCCTGTTGCAAAATCTTACATTGATCAAGTTCATATTAGTATAAAAGGCGATACAGGTGAAGATATTCCATTCATTACTGGAAAGACGTTGATCAAGTTACATTTCAGACCCAAAGAATAATAAAAAAATGCCTACGCGTGGAACAATTTGTCAATATGGGTCGGGATTCAACGATTATCCCGTCTATCGTGGTGTTTCAAGACAATATGGAAATGGTTTAGGATCAATCTTTAAAGCTGCTTTGCCTACTTGTACCTTTTGAGAACAGTTACTCCAATGTTAAAACCTTTAGCAAAAGTTGGCATACAGAGTGCAAAAAAGTAGCAAAAGATCATGGAATTAAAGCTTTGAGAGAAATTGTTAAAGGTCAGAATGTCAAACAAGTTTTAAAACATAGAGGAAAATCAGCATTGAAATCTTTTGGTCAGTCTACAATCGATCAGTTCTCAGAGAGTATAAAATCAAATCAGAAATCCAAAAAACCTCAGTCCAAATCTGGACATCGACCTGTTCACAAAGGCAGGAGAACACTTACAAGAAAAAATCTTAGATTTCCACCAGATTTTTTGAGTAAATAAAACAAAATGATTCAAATTGGTTCTTGTGACTGCAGTAAAACCGAAATAGAAATGGAGTCAGTTCCTCCAACCATGACAACCATGGAGGATACTCAGTGGACAGACTATCATCCTATTGCTTCATTGGATAGTCATCATGCACCCATTGAATTCGTAATTCCACCTCAGACAGAAAATTATACAGATTTATCTCAGACGTATCTCTATCTGAGATGTCGAATTTTGCAAGCTGGTGTTGGAAATGATCTTGAAGCCAACAAGAAAGTAGCCCCTGTGAATAATTTCTTTCACAGCATGTTTAGCAGTATCGATTTGTATTTGAATAACAAACTTGTGACAAGCAATATGGACACTTATCCATACAGAGCGTATCTCGAAAACTTGTTTTCATTTGGTTCTGATGTAAAACAAAATTAACTGAAAGCTGGGGAATTTTGGTACCAAGATGAAACTGGAAAATTTGTTGCTTTTGATTCTGAGCCGATCAAAGCTCGCATGGCAGCTGTGGCAGAAAGTAAACCTTTGGAATTGATGGGACGATTGCATTTGGATCTAGCCATGCAGGAAAAATATTTGCCAAATGGAATTGAGATCAGACTCAGATTGAATCGAGCTTCACCTCAGTTTTGTTTGATGGTCGGTGAAAATGATGATTATCCCTCGGTAGTCAAAATTGATGTTGCTAAAGTCTCTGTGAGAACAGTACAACTTCTACCAGCAATTACAAATGATCTGAATCAGACAATAGCTCAGAAACAGGCAAAGTTTCCTATCAGAAGAGTAGAAGTCAAAACTTTCACGATAAACGCTGGATTGAGATCCAAAATTGAGGATCATTTGTTTCAAGGCCAACTTCCAAAACGTGTGTTCATTGGCATGGTCACAAATGAAGAATTCAATGGAAGCTATGCAAGCAATCCTTTCAGATTCCAACATTTCAGACTAAGTAAACTTGAAGTCAGTTGTGATGGACACAATATATATGGCAGACCATTCGAACCAAACTTCAATGACAATCAGTATCTGAGATCATACATGTCACTATATCAAGCACTGAGCAGTCAGAATCAAGTTCAGAACTGTAACATCAGTCTTCAAGACTATAAAGACGGATACTGCTTCTGGGGATTCGATTTGACACCAGACCAAGGAGCTGACCAGAACCATCTGCACCCTTTAAAAACAGGAAACCTGAGACTAGAGCTTCAGTTTGCCAGAGCACTCGACTACACACTCAACGTCATTGTCTACGCAGAGTTTGACAATCTGATAGAAATAAACGGACTGAGAGAAGTGACCACAGATTATTAAGAAGATGCATCAAGGCTATTACATTGAGAAAGACCTGGAATACCAAGCAGACGTATACAGACAGACATTCTCGTCATCACATGAATTCGACGAAACAAGTGCCTTACAGAAAGAAGTGGAAGGGCAAGATGTGAAAAGAGAAAACTTTCTCGTCAAAGCTGTATTGATGAATCTGAGAGAAGGTGTCAGAGACTATGTTCTGTTCGACATGAATGTCAAGGATGTAGAATTGACCATCCAAGTCAGAAATACCACGATATGTGTCTATGGACCACTGCAGAAGAATGCATCACCGACTACAAGTATCATGAACCTGCTTTAGAATGCCTCAACATCTTCGATGTCCTCGAGGATTTTGATGATCTCATGTGGGAACACATGATGGGATCAAAGAGAAAATCCATAGAAGCTGTCCATTTACTGACTCCAGAACTCACCAATGAAGTATATAAAGACTGGCAGTATTTCAAAAACAATCAGAGAGACATGACAGATCAGTGGAAGACATTCTGGGCCAATAAACTGTTAGAATCATACCAAGAAGCAACAGCAGCTGAAGAAGAAAGAACAGCTGAAGAAAACAACACAGAACAAGATTGTCCAGAATCATCTCCACCAACAGAAAACTGAAAACGGATACTATACAACTCAGCAGAATATTGAACAATATGCCAGTGAAAGGAGAAGTGTGTGCTAAAGACTTATTACCAGATAGAAAACCACTGCACACAAAAGCTTACATAGTAAACACAGACTTGTCAGATGATCCAGGAGAACATTGGACAGCAGTGTACTTCAGAGACGATAGAGTGATCTACTTTGATTCCTATGGCTTGCCACCAGATGAAGATTACATCCTACCATTTATCAAACGAAATTCAACTGGATGGATACAGAACACACAAGTGTTACAAGATCCATGGAGTAACACTTGTGGAATGTGGTGTATCTATATCATCTATCAGCTCAACAGAGGACATGATCTGAAAACAGCTATTCACAAAGAGCTCAAAGGCACAGGAGAAGACTTATCTCAAAATGACAGAGACATTGACATGTGGTTCAGAAAGAACTATGGAACATTTATCAAAGAAAGTACAATGTGCAAGACAATTCCAGACATCCTTTTAAAACAAAGAGTACAAACTTGCAGATGTCTGCATAAAACACATTGTTTTTCAAAACAGTATCCCATGTACAGATTATTGTAAATATGTTGTTGTTGTTAAGAGTTACATTGTAAACGAGAACAGAGGGACGGTCCTAATCCTCTGTTTCATCGTGCATTCACAGTTAGCGGGACAAATAAAATTGTTGAAAATGTCAGTCAGTCTTTGGTTTTTATTTCTCCTCTCGGGAGGTAGTAGTAAAGGGTTTAAAGTTTGACAATAACTAGCTGAGTTTTTAACGCTAATCAATGTTCTCGAGATACGAGAACATTGAAAAGCCTTAATATATTAGGAAGACGCTATAAAGTTATGCCTTTTGACTAGTTGAGGTCTTGAGATACAAGACTAAGACACTCTTCAGACGCATTCAGTTGTATAGCAACAGAGACTACTACATACCCACACGACTGCCCCAGACAAGTCCAGCAAGTGTCACAATGTGACAAGTCTACCCAGAAACACATTACTTCAAGTCCCTGTCTTAACTCAAGGATACTTACCTACATGCAACTTAGCTAGTTCATTTTTAAACTGAGACCCAGGGTGTGCACTCTGGCGCCTTTTTCTGAAAACTTCTAGCGCCTTTTTTATAGCGCCATTTCTAGCGCTACGCTTATTTGAAATGGCGCTATAAAAAGGCGCTAGAAGTTTTCAGAAAAAGGCGCCAGAGTGACACCCATTACTACTTATGCTTGTGTGAAGATTTTGAAAACGGGACGTGGCTTTACGTGCATAAAACTATGAGGTATTTTATTGAGATTTCCACACGCGAAGATAAAATTTTAGGAATTTTTGAAAACTTTCTCGTGGACTTCAAAGGTGAAGTAACCCAAGTTATCAAAACATCTCGCAATGTGTTTTAGCATTTTTGTTTTTAATTTAAATGACAACAAAAACATAAGAAAATGACCCGGAAAATTAATACAACGTCCAACGTTGTGGAAAAAACATTGACTGTAACTATTTTTATAATCAAGATGCGTGAAAAATGAACTGCTTTCTTTTCAATGTTTTTCGATTATTAGGATTTTTAAGCTGTGTTTTGCTTATTCGTTTGTTTTATGATTTAAATGTCAGCAGTTTTCTTCGTATAGGATGCCTGCCGTATACTCAGGGAACGCAATGAACCGCTCATGAAAGACACCCCTAACTTGACATTTCCTCAACTGGTACTGATTTTATCAAGTTTCAATGTTTCAGTACTCCTCGATTACCTCATGGTGAAATTGAAGCGCAGAAATCTAATCGTGGTAGCACTGGTAATGTTGATTAACTGCATGCATATTCTGACTACTTTATAGCCAATTCAAACTATAATAATGATGTAGGCTACCACCAGATAAAGTATTGTATAAGTGTCGCAGCAATAGTAATTAATATTGTTCACTTACTCTGCCATGCATATCAAGAGAAATGACTATGAGCATATATACATACCATACCAACAAAATGAAAAATTTCCATGTATGTGTCTGCTATGAATAATTTCCGTTTTATCAATGATATTTTTGATTTTCGACTGTTTTTCGACCCAGAGAGCATTCCTGGAACGTGTGAAATTGACCGCCATCGGATTTTTGAGAAGTATTTTGCAACGCGGCACATATGAGTCAAGTAACTTAATCCAAGTGTTGCTATGTTTTATATTGAAATGGCATATTTGATCATTTTCTGATATATTGCATGCAGATGCAATAATTACTATTGAAAGGGAATTGTTTTAACATTTTTCAAAAGCATGAATAAATCTCACTAGAGATAGAAATGCTATTAGTTTGGTTCTTTTCTCTTATCAGATACAAAAGAAAATTCTAAACAGGAATTGCGTTAGCATGATAATTTTTCATCAGTCTTTCACCTCCAAGAGAATACGATGTTGCCCGTAAGGAGATGGTGATATATGGTATTATCATAAAGTAACGGCATTTTGAATTTTGGAATGTGATTGCTGAAATCAAACTCCCAACTTATTCTCGTGGTTTTAAAATTTCGAGATTTATTTCGTGTAATGCGTGATTGTCCTATACAAGCGCCATTGACAGTTTATCAAAATTAAGCATTTAATCTAACACTAGTTCATTTTATGATTTCCTTCTAAATTATGCTGTATGTGCTTTCATCGACCAAGCAACTGTACTTTGCAAAAAACGTTTTGGACCAAACACAGTTTTATCCAAAGTACCTTTCTTATTTCAACATATATTTGGCATTTATGGGTCGCATATAGTTGCTTAGCTTTTATGTTCTTTAGAACAATAGAAACAAGCAAATTCAGAGAATTTATGTCCCCCGCCTTAATTGTTTAGTTACACAAATATATCTGACAATAATGTATATCCAAATCACATGCATTTACTTCATGTCACAGTGTCAAACATTAATCTGAGGATTATATATTTAAACCACATGCAAATCTTCAAATCATGGTCAGGACATCTGTACAGTTTGAAAAGAATCAGAATAAAACTGAGGGAGGAGTTTGCACACAAGGTACACAATGTCCATTCACTTTCATTGTATAAATGCCTGAAAAACGAATAAGTTCAAATTGCGAAAAAGTGTCAAAAATTAACCTGAGGATTATATCCAAAGCACATGCATATCTTCAAAGCATCATCAAGACATCTGTAAAGTTTCAAAAGAATCTGAATTAAAAACTGAAGGAGGAGTTGCCCACACAAGGCACCCACTGTCCATTCACTTTCATTGTCAAAATACCGAAAAGTTCAATTTGCAAAAAAAGTGTCAAAAATTAATCTGAGGATTATATCCAAACCACATGCACATCTTCAAAGTATGATAAAGACATCTGTAAAGTTTCAAAATAATCGGAATAAAACTGTAGGAGGAGTTGCGCACACAAGGTACCCTTTGTCTATTCACTTTCATTATCAAAATGCCCGAAAAATGACTAAGTTCAAATTGCAAAAAAAGTGTCAAAAATTAATCTGAGGATTATATCCAAACCACATGCACATTTTCAAAGCATGATGAAGACATCTGTAAAGTTTCAAAAGAATTGAAATAAAACTGTAGGAGGAGTTGCGCACACAAGGTACCCACTGTCTATTCACTTTCATTATCAAAATGCCCGAAAAATGACTAAGTTCAAATTGCAAAAAAAGTGTCAAAAATTAATCTGAGGATTATATCCAAACCACATGCACATCTTCAAAGCATGTTGAACACATTTGTAAAGTTTCAAAAGAATCGGAATAAAACTGTAGGAGGAGTTGCGCACACAAGGTACATACTCCTATAGGGGGACGGAAGGACGGACGGACGGAAGGACGGAAAGCCAAAAACTATGTCCCTCCGCTTTTCTTCGAAAAGGCGGGGGACAAAAAGAATTACATAAGCATTAGTAAACACAACAGTGACACTGTTTAAAAGTACAGTGGGAGCAAAACAGCACACTTCAAGAGCTTTGACAGTACCCGAGGGACGAATGCACCAGAATATCACGATATACTATCCGGAATCTTGTATATTTTTTCGTAACCAAATCCTGTCCGGGTACGTTTTTTCTGAAAACCGTTTACTTCTGGTAAATGTTTTATGCTATGAATGTGGTGTGAATCGAGGTGAGTATGGGTCATCCAAAACAAAATCGTTAAAGTGCTAGCAAATATAAAAAAAATGTTACTCAAAGTGTCTAAAATGGCATATTTTCGCTGTCTGCAAAATGATTTTTTTTTTTATATCTGTCTCCGATTCAATGATTTTTTTGCTAAGGTGGTTGTTCTAAATACTACTCCATCTTTATTCAATCATTCATGCACAACATAATACATTTTTATAGCAAGTATCCATGGTTTTAATACTAGATTTACGTGTTCAAACTTTGTACCTAGCATTTTGTCCCTGATGTAACAATTTATCTAAAAATACCAAGTACAAGGTGACTCCCCTTGGTAAAGGTGGAACATCTATCTGCATTTTGAAGAGCAACATTGAAATTAAATGTGGCTGACTGCCATGATGACACATCTATAGAGTAGATCTGAAAAAATAATAATTACAATTTTCAGGTGAGTGAGTATATTTGTAATAGTTCCCTGATGTAACAGCCTCTACTGGTTATTTGTTTCAAGCGACAATATGTAGGTACTATTCATAAAACGTGTTTAGTGGTTGTGTAAACAAATCACCATAACAATGAACACACAAGTATATTGGAAGCAATTTACGGGTGATTTATCTAAAATATGTCCGTGATGTAACGGTCCGTGATGTAACGGTGAAAAGTGTTACATCAGGGACAGAAATCGTTACATCAGGGACAATATTTCGAGGAAAGGATATTTATTTCTTATATGCTTTGATTTTATGAGTTTCATTGTATAACACAGAGCAACACAGCAATTCCAATACAGCCAGAGAGTCTGCAGACTTTATAAAGGGTCACTGATGAGGATTCAGTACCCAAAATTGCGCAATACGGCCAATACTACCTGCATTTGAACGTTTTTGCTACTTCCAAATATCAAACTTTTAAAATTTATACAATTTCAACAAATAGATGTCAAATATATCTGTTTATCAAACACACGTTACATCAAGTAATATATAGGGTAATTTGGGGGAATATGGACCGCTTAAGCACAAAACGAATCAGTTCAACAGGCTATTAACGTTATTATTGTATATCGTGTCTATTTTTAGGCAGGCATCTGTAAACCAGTTTAATATAAATTTTACATCATTTTGTATGCTAGTTTTTAGTTGCGTATTACGATAAACACACCCACTGGGTGGTCCAAATTACCCCTAACATTTGAGGTAATATGGACCACTCTACTGGGGTAATACGGACCACAACTTTAAAATGCTGACGATGTCAACGTATAAATTCGGAAAACAAAATGTAAACTTCTATTTAAAAGTCTATTTAGCATAAAATAAACATAGATGTTCACGAAACAAATTCACTGGAAAAATATTTCGCATCAAAAATCAAAACACCTTGACAAACTTACAAAACGGACATTCGCAAAAATGTCACAGATTTCAAAATATGTACACTTTGCTTATAAACTTCACTTGTAAAACAATCTATTTTCAAAGATAGCTTAAAACATATCACGCAAGTGCTAAAGCCATTGCAAGTTTTGGATGGGTTATAATATAAGATCTATCTTGTATCCCTGAAACCAATTTTCATGGCTGCCAGTGTGGTCAGAGGGACCATCTTAATGCCATAAAATATTGTCCTCAACAATGAACACATTTGCATGATGTAAAAAAAATTATATATTTTCCACATCTACCCCTTGTGTGATCCTAAAGAACAGGATGTACTCAGTATTCAATACAAACAATAGCATGCTCTAGAATATTATAATTGGTCTGATAATGATGCATGGACTTAGCAATTTAACCTTAATCAATCCTACATTAATTTCGACAAATGTAGAGAGGAGATTGCATCTGCATTAAATGATTTCGGTAATCGATGGTGTAAACGAGAGGGTGTTGAGGATAATGCTCTTAAAGAATGGAAAAGAAGTATCTTCACTATCGTGGATAAACGTATTAAGTTTTATTCACAAAATACTAATCTTTTACCTCCTAAACCCAAATCGTCATTTAGGCATTTGAAGCAGGGTATCCAAGAATTTCATAGAAAGTATGTCTTGGTTCCGGCAGATAAAGCCGCAAACAATGTTGTTGTCGTTTGTAGACTTCACTACGTTAACACCTTAAAACAGGAGCTTGATGGTACCAGGGCTTATCTGGAGACAGATACTGATGAGGTGTCTGTAGTAAATGCCCACTTAAACGATTTACCTGTTAAGTTTTCTGTTTGTGTCAATGAAGGCCAAGACAAACTTCCTACGATGTATTGGTTACCTAAGCTTCACAAAAGACCATACAAAGCTAGATTTATTGCAAATTCTAGCTCTTGTACTACCACTGAACTTTCTAAATTATTAACTTCTTGTCTTACTGCTATCAAATCTCATGTTATAAGATACTGTGAGACAGTGTATGAAACTTCAAATAAAAATTGGTTTTGGTCAATAAAAAATTCTGGTGAGGTGCTCAGTAAATTGAAGTGTAGAGGGTTCCGTGCGACAAGCTTGTCCACATATGATTTTTCTACTCTGTATACAACATTACCACATAATCTAATTAAAGAAAAACTTCTGGATTTGATAGAGTGGACCTTCAAAAGGGCATTAAAAAACTATGGTTCACTTTATTTGGCATGTAATGACAGAAAGGCTTTTTTCACTTCCTCTGACCAAAGTCGGTATACCCTTTGGTCATGTCAGAATGTGTGCGACGCCTTATCCTATCTCCTTGATAATATTTATATTAGATTTGGGACCAAGTTATACAGACAAATTGTTGGAATTCCGATGGGTACAAATTGCGCACCTCTCGTAGCTGATTTATTTTTATACTGCTACGAAAGAGATTTCATGGATTCTCTTAACCATGATTATCAAGCTGATGTTATCGAGGCTTTTAATTCCACATCTAGGTACCTCGATGACCTTTTGAACATTGACAACCCTTATTTTGAAGGTATGGTCAATCAAATTTATCCACCTGAACTTCAGTTGAACAAAGCTAATATCTCAGATACCGAAGCCCCCTTTTTAGATCTACATCTTTCTGTTGCAAATGGATTTGTTTCTTCTAAAATTTATGATAAGCGCGACGACTTTGATTTTGATATAGTAAATTTTCCTTTTTTGGATGGTGACGTTCCTCGTCGTGCTTCTTATGGTGTATACATTTCGCAACTTATTAGGTTTGCTAGAGTCTGCAATCATGTTACAGACTTCAACGCTCGAAATAAATGTTTAACGGCAAAACTTCTCCAACAGGGCTATCGGTATCATAAACTTCGAAAAACCTTTTCTAAATTTTATCGTAGACACTATGAATTGATTTCCAAATATAATGTTGGGTTAAAGACACTTTTAAGTGAGGGCCTTTCGGAACCTGAATTTTATGGTGACTTGGTTTACAAATTAAAGAAACTTAAAGGAATAAATGATTTTTCTCTTCAGTTCGGAAAAATCATATCACGTTACAGACGTATAGGTTATAACTTGAATGTTATGCGACAGTCTGCATGCTTAGTTTTTAACCCAATCATGGTTGATAACTATGCTGCCTTCTTTAATTGCACGCCGGTGGGTCGGGCGTCAGACTCTATGATGGCCCCGACTTAAAGCTATTCATTTTAGTTGGTTGGGGCCGGAGCTTCTTGTCTGTTGCTTGGCCCACCGGGGTCCAACTGGTGTTTTTCTTTTGCTCCGGAGTTAGTAGGTTATTCGGCGCCCAGGGATCTCCATCGTCGGGCAGCTTACTCAATCTGTGAGTCCTGGTTTTTGATTCATCAGGATGTTTATCATGATTTATTTGTTCGTTCTTGATGATTCATTGACTAGTTAGAGATTCACCACGAGGACCGAAGAACTAACTAAATGTTGTGAACCACTGCAGAAGCTGAGGGTGAGGTTAGGTACCTGTAAAACCGGTTTAAGCCCGCCAGTAACTTTGTGTTACTGATCGTTCCAAGTCGATACTTCTGTAGTGGTTCTTTTTGTTTTATGCCTTGGTGTTTAAAATTTTTTGTGCTGTTGGCGCCTTATGTATGTTTTCATATTTTTAGTTAAGTTAAGGTAACTGAGTGGCCACCTATTGGGAAAATAGCTGCTCATTCGGCTTACGATATGTTTCATGGTATAAGTACCTGATTGTTAGTTTGGTTTTTTCCCACCTCGGTTTTTGGAGTGGGAATCTTTTTCTGATTGCGCCTTTTCCTGATCTTTGCCTACTTGAACCTTTTAATACCTATTATTCAAATCATTAATTTCGCTTATTCATGAAAAAAATAAAACACACAAGAAATCGGAGAAAAATCTTAGATGAAATAGGGGTATACGTACAAAATCAATCACTAAAAGCAGAGCTGTTACAAACCCAGGATGCTAAAAGAACTATCAAATAAATGCTATGGCTATGTACTCTGACTCGTATGTCTCATATATAAGCATGATCTTATTTTCAATTTCATGAATTTTAATGGAAACTTCATAAATAGGAATGAAAAAGTGAAAAATTTAACCGGCAAACATAAAAATGATGCTTTTCTCAGCAAGCAAAAGCCCTTACATGCTAAAAATGGCATTAAATGGTTGCTAGGACAATATTATACCATCCTGTACTACAATATGTTAGTGACTCAATTTTTTTATTTCATGAATAATAACAAAACCTTTTGAATTTAGAGGAAAGTTACGGAATATTAAGGCAGTTTACATAGAAAACCACATGAATTTTTGCTACTGATAGACCTAGAGTGCTATAGGACAATATTCTATAACCATATTACCTGTTATATAAATAAATAGTGACTTTTGTTGTATGGGTATTAATGAGATCACTAAGAAAAAGAGAAAAAATAACGAAAAATGAAGTGATATACCAACACAATTGCATATATCTCAGCTGCCAATTGCCATATGTGCTGCAATGGTACCAAAAGAATGCTAGGATGATGCAATTATGTCATGCAGTCTGATCACACTTTTTTAATTTTTGAGAGTACTGAATAAAATGTATGAAAAGTGTAATATTAACAGAAAATTGAAGCTTGTGTTCTAATAAATTTAATTGAATCTTGGTTGCCTGCAAGTGTACCATTGTTTATCTGAATACATGATAATACAATATTGTCCTAGCTATTATTGATGTCATTTTGAGATCTCTACAGCCATTGGTAGTCGAAATATATTCAATTTTGTTGGTGTGTCCCTTCATTTTTCGTTGATGTTTCCCTTATTTATATAAATCTCATTAATATCATTCTAATAGAAGAAGCTGGTGATTTAAATATCGGATTTTATAGTTATAGAACATTGTCCTAGCAATTATTTGATACCAAGTCAGGTCAGTCAGTAGCCAAGATACATGTGATTTTCTATGTATACCACTTTATTTTTTCCATAATTTCCATCTAAATTCGAAAGGTTTTGTTAATATTCATAATACAAAAAATCAATTGACATATATTGTAGTACAGGATGGTATACTAATTTCCTGGCAATCAATTCATGCCATTTTCAACGTGTAAGGGCTTTTGGTTGCCGAGATACACACCATTTTGTAGGTTTGCCGGTTATTTTTTTTTCCATTTTTTCATTCAAATTTATGAAGTTTTCATGAAAATTCATGAAACTGAAAAAAATAAGATAATTCTTATGTGAGACTTTAGGGTCATAGAACACTGCCATAGCATTCATTTTATACTTCTTTCAGCATCCTAGGTTTGTGAACAGCTATGGTTTAAGTGACTTTGTATGTATACCCCCATTTTTCTCTGATTTCTTGTGTGTTTCATTCATTTTCATGAATAAGCAATATCAATGATTTGAAAAATAGGTATTACGGTTAAATTGATCAGTCCATGCATCACAACCAAACCCATTATAGTATTTTAGAGCACGCTTTTGTTCGTATATGAATATTTTTGTGAGTACACCCTATTCTTTAGAATCACAGTAGGTGTGGATGCGGAAACTATATAATTTTACATAATGCAAATGTGTCCATCGTTGAGGACAATATTTTATGGCATTTAGATGGTCCTTCTGAACACACTGGCAGCCATGAACATTGGTGTCAGGGATGCAAGGTAGATCTTGTAACCCATCCAAAACCTTGAAATTGCTAGAATTTATCCCTCGTTTTTCCTCGATTTTCGACATTTTCTATTAATATTCATGAATATGCAAATAAGATAATTGTCATTTTGGCCCATGACATCAATATATTTGTCATATGGTATTATTGGTTCAATAACAAAGTGTCACAAATAGTTTCGACCTCAAATTTAGTTTATTTATTGATTTTTAACGATTTTCTGTCATTTTTACTGTTTTCATTAAAATTCATGAATATGCAAATTAGATATCTTTTAAGGGTCACCGAATAGTGTTCTACACGGGGGAGAGATCCATAAACTTGTTTATTAATGTCACTTTCCTATTTGAGATGTTTGAATTTTTAACAACTAACTCCTTGAAATGGTTGCAAAAATATATATTGACTCGTATACACAATGAACAGGGTCTGTGATTAATGCCATAACTATGATGGTTGCACACATGACTATTGTGTTATTTTTGAAGGACACATGTTGGGTTTAAAGGATGCTGACAGGAGCTAAATGACACATGGGAACTATTTTGTGTATTTATTCTGTTCAGGAATTAATTATAAAACCCAGCTTAATGTTGTTGATTGTTTTGTGTTTGAATGCTTAATAAGTCAGCAGAGTTTGAAAAAAAGGTTGGTTGTCCAAACACTTTTGGACCTATTCAGTGTTGTTAGGGTTCTCCAAACTGACATAGTCTATGTTTGAATCCTGCAATAGATATTGGACAAATAGAAGGAAGCTTTGTACAGGTCTGACACGATTTTTTGGCTTTAAAGACATTGTCTATCAGCCGTGAGGGATTAGCTGGACTAATTACATTTTATTATTTTAAAAACCACAAATGCAGCACCAGTTAAACTACCCGGCTTAAGTCTCCAAGAAATTTTATTTTATGCGACACATCTGCTTTGCAAGCTGTTATGTCCCCAATTTTGGAAAAGTTGGAAGGGCATATTGGTTGGTGTGTGTTATACTTGCATTAAAATTGAAAGGATAAATGCTAGGGATTTAAGATTGAATTTACATATTCATCATGAAAAAATGACACGTATTTTTTTCTCATGTCAGAGTTATGCCCTTTTTCTGACTTATGTCCCTTTGAAAGCAAAATCTGAAAATCTTGTGTTCAAGATACCCCAATAAGTATTTAAGCGAGAGCCTTTATATTTGGTATTCTGACTGGGGGTGAGTAGTCGATTACTTCACTAACTTTTAAGAACTTTATGTCAAACTTTGACAGAATTTTGATTGATTTTCCACTTTTCTGTGAAAATAATCATATAAACTGCACCAGTTCAGGGCCAAGCATCTGGTTGGGGCATACATATTTATTGTTGTTACATTTTATATTTTGATCTTCTATGTTCTTAGTCATTTTAAGAGATAAGGTGTGGTAACTGAGGTGGCCTGGCGTAGTGGACTACGCACTCGCTTGTCACCTCTGTGGTCCGGGCTAAAATCCGGGCATGTGGCAAGGTAGTGGTCTCCTTTACAGGTTTAGTGGTTGCAATGCAAAGGAATCTTACATTTTGTCAACAAAAATAACAGTGTATTTGCTAATGTAGCCGGCGTTTACATTCTCGTACCGAGTTGAGGATTTAACGATGGCGTTAAGCTAATGAATTTAAACAGCTGATCCCTGGCTTTTAGGCTGGGACTTAGAACCTGATTGCCCCAGCCGTGATCATTGCAGTGCTGTATTTTGATTCACCATATTTGCAGGGTATTGGGATGGTGACCAGTGAGTACATTGATCTTGATAACTTAGGGTGAATAACATCAACCGTAGCCCTACAAGCTACAGGATACCAAATGTTCGAAGTATCCCTCGCAAGTTTAATGTTACACTCATGAAGAACCACAATGTTGTAAAACCAGTCTATTCCTCAAAGGTACGGTACCGGACAGGGAAGTTTTATTACTCTGATGGAGTAATCAAAAAAGGCGACAAGTGCACAGACCAATTTCCTTAACCTGCATCTGTTGCAAACTGATTGAACACATCATTGCATTAAGCCTTACCAAGCATGGTTAACAATTAACAATAGTACTTACCCAATTTGAACAACCAGAGGACAAAATAATGGTCCTGTAAACGCTAACCTTAGATCTGGGATATGCAACCTCAGCTGACCTTGCCATAAAATAGGTCAAGCTCATCCAGAGGTCATGACTTATTCAAACTTCGTGGAGCTCCATACTGATGTCTTTGTTTGGATTTGGATAAAATAGTATGGGTGTGTGGTTCTTGTGGATGTAAGATTGTGGGGGTATCTCAACTAAAGCATGTACTAGTTCATAGAACATTAAGTGCCGGGCATCTGCACGTCATTGTTCTAGTGACCTTCATCCTAAGGTATTGATGATCTGAGTCACACTAATGTATGAAGAGCAGTCATGGTTGACCCAGCGTGCTGCCCTGCGCTGGACAGCCTCGATCTTATTTATAGTTTTATCAGTATAAGGGCTCCATACAGGGGAGGCATACTCTACTTGATGCCTTACAAGAGTTTGATATGCTGTTTGACGTATGCCTTATGTGGTGCGTATGTTTCTACGTAAGTAGCCCAGTGTCATGTTTGCTATGAAGGTCACATTTGGATATGGTTGTTCCAGTTTAGTTTATAACCAATGTCAAGGCCAAGATACGTTGCGTGGCCTGCCTCTCGGACTTGGCTGGGATTTGATGGGATTTGGGGATTTACAGATGTTGAGGGTCGTATAGTATATTATGTTTGTTGAGATGCTTGGAAAGGCGCAATCAGAAAGAGATTCCCACTCCAAAAACCGAAATGGGAAAAAACTAAATTCACAATCTGGTACTTATACCATAAAACATATCGTAAGCCGAATGAGCAGCTATTTTCCCAAAAGGTGCCCACTCAGTTACCTACACTTAACTAAACATATGAAAACATACATAGGTGCAAACAGCACAAAAATGTAAACATCAAGACATAAGACAATAAGAACCACCATAGAAGATCTATTAAGCGTTTTACAATCAGTATGAACTCATATTATCGTAAAAAGTTTTTTCTTTTTATGTAATTGATTAGTATTAATAATTATAAATATCATCACACATAAGACACAAATTCATTCTCGCAACCATTCAGACACAAATTCATTCTCGCAACCATTCAGACAAAAATTCATTCTCGCAACCATTCAGACACAAATTCATTCTCGCAACCATTCAGACACACATACATTCTCGCAACCATTCAAACACATATTCATTCTCGCAACCATTCAGACACACATTCATTCTCGTAACGATTTCAGACACACATTCATTCTCGCAACCATTCAGACACGCATTCATTCTCGCAACCATTCAGACACACATTCATTCTCGCAACCATTCAGACACACATTCATTCTCGCAACCATTCAGACACACATTCATTCTCGTAACCATTCAGACACGCATTCTCGCAACCATTCAGACACGCATTAATTCTCGTAACCATTCAGACACACATTCATTCTCGTAACCATTCAGACACACATTTATTCTCGTAACCATTCAGACATACATTCATTCTCGCAACCATTCAGACACACGCATTCATTCTCGTAACCATATAGACACACTTTCATTCTCGTAACCATTCAGACACATTCATTCTCGCAACCATTCAGACACGCATTCATTCTCGTAACCATTCAGACACACATTCATTCTCGTAACCATTCAGACACACATTCATTCTCGCAACCATTCAGACATGCATTTATTCTCGTAACCATTCAGACACACATTCATTCTCGTAACCATTCAGACACACATTCATTCTCGTAACCATTCAGACATACATTCATTCTCGCAACCATTCAGACACACATTCATTCTCGCAACTATTCAGACACACATTCATTCTCGTAACCATTCAGACACACATTCATTCTCGTAACCATTCAGACACACATTCATTCTCGCAACCATTCAGACACGCATTCATTCTCGTAACCATTCAGACACACATTCATTCTCGCAACCATTCAGACACACATTCATTCTCGTAACCATTCAGACACACATTCATTCTCGTAACCATTCAGACACACATTCATTGTCGTAACCATTCAGACACGCATTCATTCTCGCAACCATTCAGACACGCATTCATTCTCGTAACAATTCCTGAATACAGTTGTAAGGATTCTTCTTTGATTTATTATTATTTTCATCTTTTAAATATATCAATCGATTAGATTACCAGGCATAACAATTGTCAAGCATGTATGTAAACTTAAGTTTCACATCCGTTGTAATTTAAACGTATCCTTTTCATGTACCTATACATGTTTGTAAATGTTACGATGCAAAGTTGAAGACATGGTGTAAATAATAATCAGGCTACTGTTTTCGGTCTACAGCAACAATACCCCTATCTGATAATTCTAAATACGATTTCATATTTTAGTTTCTCATTCAGATGCTGTGAATCGTTAAACAGTTCTTCGTTACCTTGCTCAACATCCGTGGCAGTCTGTGTGGAGAGGTATCACAGAACTGGTACATCATGTGTACCATGAGAGATGCCAATAAATTTGTCGTTTTTTGCAATTAGATTTTCATTAAAAGTCTGGCATGGAAGCTTTTTACAAGAATGCGCTTTATATATATATTAAATACGATAAGCTTAATTTAAAGTTCCGTGTATAAAACGCATTCACGGATATACGCTTCCTTCGGAAGAATAATATTCATTTAAATGAAGAGTTAGTTATAATGTCATGAGAAAACAAGTCGGGGTTTCTAACTTCGTAGCGCCCGCAATACAAAGACTGTCCAGTGTCTGCATATATCGATACTTGGAAAATCGTGATAAAGAATAAAAATTACGCAATAATTCATTGCACATACTGATCGTGTCCTTTGTAACCGAAATATGACAGGATAGGCTTTATCACAACATAGTCTTTTAAGTAATAGAAGGATGGTTTTATTACTAAAATGCTTTGCATTATGGATGTATTTTAAACTGCTTTGACTTAACTTGTTCCATAGTAAACTTTATCTTGAAATTCATGAATTCCCTCATATTTCTCTGGATAATAGTCACGTGGTGGATAGTTGTTCACCCAGAGCCTGGTATGTATGATTTTATAATGTTTCATAACGCTCTACCTTGCACAAGCACTATATGTGCTGCAAGACCACGAAATACGTTTGCCATTTCACAAATATGCTTCAGACTCTATGATGACTCTGACTTAAAGCTATTCACTTAATTTGGTTGGGGCCGGATCTTCTTATCTGTTACTTGGCCCACCGGGATTCAGCTGGTGTTTTTCTTTTGCTCCGGATATCAATTGGCGCCCAGGGATCTCCATCACAGCCTATTGTGTCTGTGAGTCATCATCATGTATTTGTATTTCCATAATGATTCATTGACTAGTTAGTTATTCACCACTAACTAAATGTTGTGAACCACTGCAGAAGCTGAGGATGAGATTATGCGCCCATAAAACTAGTTTACCCCCTCCCCCCAGTAATTTTGTATTACTGATCGGTCCAATGCGATACTTTTGTAGTGTTTCTTACTGTTTTATGTTTTGGCGTCGAAGTTTTGTACTGTTTGCACCTTATTTATGTTTTCATATGTTATTTAAGGTTTGGTTACTGAGTGACCGCCTATTGGGAAAAAGACTGCTTACTCGGCTTACGATACGCTTTCTTAGCGATAGAAGTACTTGATCGTTAATTTAGTTTATTCCCACCTCGGATTTTGGAGTGGGAATTTCTTTCTGATTGCGCCTTTTCCTGATCATTGGCTACTTTTACCTTCACATAAACTAGAAGCACTATTTGACATTTTGCATTTATAATAAAAATTAAACAAAATTTAACACTGAAACGTTTAAGATCAAGATCATTGAACTGCGCTGGGGCTTCAACAAATCTCAGCTACTTATCTAAACAGCATGGACTATGAAAGGCATCTTAATAAAGAACATGTAATAAAAAGGTAAAGTAAGCAATGGTCAGGAAATGGTGCAATCGGAAAGAAATTCCCACTCAAAACAACGAGGAGGGAAAAAAAAAGCACAAAATTCAACACCAAGACATAAAACAATAAGAAACCTCAACAAAAGTTTCACATTGGAACGATCATTAATATAAAATTACTGGCGGACTGTAATCGGTTTTACATGGCCATAACCTCACCCTCAGCTTCAGCAGTGGTTCACAACATTGAGTCAATTGTTCGGTCTTCGTGGTGAATCTCTAACTAATCAATGAATCAAATAAATCATGATAACCATCATGATGAATACAAAACGAGGACTCACAGATTCATTAAAATAAAAAAATAAATAAAAAGTATTTCAATCCCAATCGGATTTTTTTTTTTTTTTTTTTTTTTTTTTTTTTTATTTTTTTATTTTTTTTTTTTTTTGAAAAACGCAATGCACATTTTCCTCCATATTTATATTTTAAATTTTCTTTGCAGCGTCCTCATGTGGTGAACATCTGACTGGGAGGAAGGGAGAAGTAAAAACTCCAAATTTTCCTGGGGACTATGGCAACAATTTAGATTGCACATGGACTATTGAAGTACAAAATGGGAAAACGATTGCAATTGAGTTTCTAGTGTTTGAGGTAGAAACATCATTGTGGCTGAATGTTGACTGCGCAGACACATTTTCTGTGAGTATTCCTGTGTATATAGAGGTTAGGCACAACATTCAGCATTCAGTCCTGTCCTCACGCAATGCATGCGAAGGAAAAAATAGGACCAAATGAATCAATGTGCAATCCCAACTCAGACACTAGGCGGTTAAAATGATAATACATCATAAAAACTCCAAATTTTCCACGAGCCTATGGCGACAATTTAGATTGCACATGGACTATTGAAGTGCAAAATGAGAAAACGATTGTAATAGAGTTTAATGAGCTTAAGGTAGAAACATCAAATTGGCTGCATATCGACTGCGCAGACAGGTTTTCGGTGAGTATATTTAGGAATTATTATTATATTGAAAAACTGAACAAGTCCTGTACTGTTTTAGGACGTTATTCTCCGTATCTCCTAAGTTTGAAAGGTTGGCAACGTGCCAGTATTTTTTTTATTGTTTATTTATATTAACAGGTATACGATGGTGCAGACCCGGAAAGCCACCAATTTATCAACCCACCTTGTGGTTACATAATTCCAAAACCCCTGCATTCATCAAGAAATATACTGACCTTGAACTTTATTTCGGATAGAAGGAACAAACGCATATATAAAGGAGTACATTTGAACTGGAAAGGTATTGGTTCAATAAAAACATGAACATGACTGCTTACATGTACGTGCGTGCAATTAGTTTGGACAGTTCAAGTTGAATGTATCTTAGTTCTAACACAAAGTATCCGCAAAAAGGTCTTTCAAATACAAATTGGCCCTAGACACGTTTTCTGGTCCAATTCAGTCAGTTAGAGAAGAGAGTACATGTATATAACCCATATTTGTGGCAAGAAGAAATTAATGTATACCGGATATATGTATATTTACTGATTCAAAAAGGAGCTTCTAGCGAGCTTTTAACGTGGTCGGGTTTTAGTAGGGTAGGGGTACACTTAACAATAGATGGGATGTTACCATCGGTGTTTCGATATAATTCCACACCGACGGGAACGGCCCACATTGAATCATTAGTTGAAAGACAAAAATCAACAAGAACAGTAAAGAAAGGAACAACTAAGTTAAGTTAGATCTCTGTAAACATATATGATGTGAGGACTGTCATATTTCGACATATGTCTATAAATAGAACAAATAATACCGAAAGTAGAAATTAAACAAGTTTGAGCTTAAGTTTTCAAAAAAAAGCTTGCGATCTTTTAGCACTTATTACAGAGAACGGTTGTTAATTGTTTCTTAATTAAATCTAAGTAACCCAGTGAACAAGAATCGTCCACCTGAGAACTGTTAACTATAATTAATGTTTTCTTGTTCTGAAAACTAGGATTTAAGTTTGTTCACGCAGTTAAAGATTGGTGAACTCTGCAGCTACAGGATCGAGGTTGGATTTGTAAGTGTTGTTCCATAAGCATGACACTATTAAGCTCTTCAAAGTATTGGATAACTGCCTAACATTGAAGTGTTGGCTTCAGTTCACTTGACCAAACCAGAGGACAAATGTTTTTCATGAGTCATTCACAGGGCCAGTGGTATCTAAAAATAATAATAATAGAAAGCTTATTATCATTATTTTAAGACCTTTGGGCAACGCTAAGGATGACCTTAACCTTAATAAGATTCCTTTATTTGATATAGGTCGTCTGCTTTTAGCATATTTTTCACTTTTAACATGTTTTAAGTTTTTGCTTCAAATATTGATGTTGTTGTAAATTAGACAAACATTGATGTTGTTGTAAATTAGACAAACATTGATGTTGTTGTAAATTGGACAAACATTGATGTTGTTGTAAATTAGACAAACATTGCTGTTGTTGTAAATTAGACAAACATTGATGTTGTTGTAAATTAGACAAACATTGATGTTGTTGTAAATTAGACAAACATTGATGTTGTTGTAAATTAGACAAACATTGATGTTGTTGTAAATTAGACAAACATTGATGTTGTTGTAAATTAGACAAACATTGATGTTGTTGTAAATTAGACAAACATTGATGTTGTTGTAAATTAGACAAACATTGATGTTGTTGTAAATTAGACAAACATTGATGTTGTTGTAAATTAGACTAAGGCCATCATATGGTCATTATTTGAGTAAACTACGATGGACTTGTCTCCCTGATGCTGCACAAGAAGTTAAGAAGTGCTTGTGTCCCTGATGCTGCACAAGAAGGTACAAGTAGGCAATGATCAGGAAATGGCGAAATCAGAAAGAAATTCCCACTCCATAAACCGAGGGTGGGAAAACACTTAAATGACATTAAGGTACTTATACCAAAAAACATATAGTAAGCCGAGTGAGCAGCTATTCCCCAATAGGCGGCCACTCAGTTACCGAAACTGAACTAAAATATGAAAACGTACATAAGGCTCAAACAGCACAAAAAACGACTCCAAAACACAAAACAAAAACAATTAGAACCACAACAGAAGTAACGCCTTGGAACGAAGTTAACACACCATGGAAGGTCATTAATAAGGTGTGAAAATGACAACCATGCACTCGTTTTCTGGTATTAAGTACTTATCCATATTAAGAATAGAGGGATCAGGAATCGATGCAATTAAATTTAAAATCCCAACATAGACACCAGCTGGGAAAGAAAATACATAAAACACAACAAAATATTTTTCGAAGAGCAGAATGATTAGCTCTTTTCCAACAAGGTAGTCATCATATCTAAATCTAGATATAGTGTTTACTCATGTAAATCGGACGACGAGCATATTCAAATCCAAACTGTACATAACTTCCCTGGTGAACTTTTCGATGACGCTGGATCTTTTGTTGGAAATTTGTTTCTGCACAAAATTCATACCTTCGCGCTATGCGAAATTCGATGAGAGACTGCGCATTACGCAAAATGATCACGTGTTCAGATGAAGGAAATAATATATATCGATCGAAATATATAATGATATTTAGATTGACATATTATATGTCAATTTAAATATATTATAATAGGGTATATTTCGTTCGAAATATATGGTTCATTGTAATTAGGCATATCTCGTTTTAACGGTTGTGCTCTACTGGTAATGACACACACAGGTGATGCAAAATAACAGGAAAAAATAACTTCTGTTCAACAGTCAATTTACAGGATCATGACAGCCTCTCACAATGGAAGACCGATTGTCAAATGAAATTCAATGTTACCAAATGTCATTCAATGAGGTTGATGCGGCACCTTTCATGCAATCAAATTCAATTCAAATACTCACTGCACAACACTATATTGGAACAAGTTCAGTCTGCCAAATATCTTAGTTTAACAATCCCAGATGATCTTGGATGGGGTCAACATATCTCAGAAATTACATGTTAAGCAACTTAGACATTGGGTTTTCTTCGGCGCAATCTGGCATTTCACCTATTTAAAAAGCTTTTACTGCACAACTACATGAACTTCTTAAAAAAAAGGAATAGTGGAAAATGGCGAGTAAATAGTTAATTGGGTGCTAGCTAGAAGTAACTGGAAATGTATATTAAATATATCTGTGTCACGTTACAACCCACGAAAACAATTCGAACGTATTTTGCAAGCTTCTCTGACTCAGCACGTTTCGCGATTCTGTCCGTGCAATAAAACAATAACTCAACAGCACACATAGTGCGTCTTCTATCTATATATACTAATGGCATAAAGTTAAGCATATTTTTATATGTGTGTAGTATATTTTTCAGACTGTAAAATTTACCAAAATTGTTTATTGCCTTTTTGAAAGCACTGTTATTCCACATTCAAAAATTCAAAACCATGACCTTCTACTTATCTCGGTGACGTCATGACAGGCCAATTCATGTGCCTAATTAGACACCCCCTATAGCCAAACATGTGTATTTCTCTAAAATTCGGGAAGTTTTTCACTGATTTTCTATCAAAGTTTTAAGATATGCATCTCTAGTTTAAGGAACTGGCATAGTTGGATAGTCATATCAATAAATACAGCGATAAAACAGCAAAGAAATTTTGCTCATTTGATTTAAGGTGTATTCATGATAATGGCTTGCAAAAACCTTTGACAGTTTTCATTGTCTTTAAATGTGACTGTGCCTCTTTTTCCATCTTCAAACAATACTTTCAACCGAGTTTGGGCAGCACAAACAGTTAAACAACAAATTTAAAGACAAAATTTTGAAACCATAACACTTTTTGTGATAAAAATTTGTAATGTTTTTACTTTCATTTTTCTGCCTTCATGATCACGTGATCTGTAAAACTTGACTGTCAAATCTTAGACTGAACAATTTCCCTTAAATTCTGAAACAATTAGACCCACTTTATGTCGTTATCTTAGAACAGCATGAACTTCTGGCATTTCGCCTACTGGTAGTACATGCCGAAATGCCGTTCATTCGAGTTGATAATTGTCATTTTGAAAACCAAAATTTTGCCCCCTACCTTCAAATAAGTTTCAAATATAGTCCATATTATCTCCCTTTGAATGTTTTGACTGCTTCCAAAGGATCAAGCCTTTATATTTTATTCTCTGACTGGTGTATGAAGCATATTATTTTCGGACATCTGATTTCATCATATTTGCTGATGAAAGTAGACTAAGCTTAACTTTATGCCAGTAGTATATCTTCCAGTACTGCCTTCGCCCTCGTGAGCATTTTTGGCAGGTACTGCGCGTCAGTGTTATGAAAAGAAAAAAAATAAAATAATGATAGTGAGTTTGTTTCAAGAAGAAAGGTTTAAGTCTTTATGTACAAGCCGGTAGCCCATTATGGTGGTTCAGCCCATTCGGGTCCTTTTTGGCGTACGACCACACCGGGAAATATCGAATCTCGCTGTTAGGTGTAATGCATTGGACTGCTCCGCACTAGCACTAATATGCTCGATCTCATCGCGAAAATCCCCTCGTTAGCACCTGGTAATAAGGTCCGGAATCTCTTCTGAAGTGCTACACGTCAATCAATCGTATTGATAAATAATGTCATTTTTCTCATATATAAAATGAGTGCTCCCTGAAAACTTTATATTTAGTGATCAGGGTTGCAATTAATATTTAGTGGTATCTACCCGAAACTCTGGCTAGCGCTGTTCGATTAAGCCAGTACATTGTAAAGTCGCATGATTATATATGCGATCCCGTGAGATCGCAATGAAAATCGATATTTTTTCTGTTTCCGTGCAGTTTCAAAATGCATGATTGTTGTCATCTGTAGATATTTACCCCTGGTACATAAATATATATACATGTACATATACATTTCCAACACAATCATCACCAAATAAAGCAACTAAAGGTAACTTACAAAATCCATTATATGTTCGACATTAGTTGAAAGGCAACCTAAGCTAAGCTGTTTAGCCAAAGTGGAACGAGGTTCCAAAGTGGAGCGGAGTGAAGGCAAGCCAGCTGATCTAACTTTACTATTGCTCTAAGGAAATGTTCTTTATACAGTTGCAGATAAGTTTACCTTACATACAGAACCAAACGCATGGGAAGAAGCTAACTCTGCATGTGAGAAGGATGCTGGGCACTTGGCAATTAGCACAAATTTAAATAAACAGCTTATTTCAAACCTTATTGGTGACAGAGCCGACAGTTTATGGATTGGCGAATATTATTCACCGTGGATTTGGCTCCAAGGTAATTTTCCGCAAGTAACATAAAAAAAATCATGGCATTCAAAATTCTGTAGACGGAACTAAATGTATTTTGACACAACAAGTACCATTTTAATCATATCTCTCATTAAGTTGAATTGAAAGCATTACCAGACTCGTACATGTATACCTGTGCTAGCTTAAAGCTTAATTTTCCTTTTCAGTGCTACCCGGCCTAGAAACCTAATCGAATCGAGCAAATATTTCTTATCAGCGTTTTAATATTAATCACTTCGAAGGAGCAATTATATCAGAAGGCAGCTCCTGTAAATCTCATCAATTTAGCTATTTGTCCTGAAACTTGTGTCTTTAACTGCCCAAAAGCAAGCCAAAAGTGACACATGTTTATTTACAAAAGCTGAAGGCAACTGCTTTCAGTTTCTTTCTAACTGATATTTACATGATAAGAGGATATATATGGCATATTCCTCCTGAATCTTCTTGAAAATCAGCTAAAACGTTAGACTGTTTTATTGCAAGGTTGTTACAAAGACCCAGGCTTAAATCTAACATCTTTAAAGCACTGTGTGGAAACGAAGGACAACGAGGCAAAAGTGTGTCAGTACCACTGCCGCGATACTGTTTATTTTGGATTGAGGGTAGGCGATTCTTCATGGAAGTATTTTGTGTTCTTTAAACCGCACCGAACAATTTTAAAATACATGTAGAACGGTTTGATTAGGTATGCGATTTGTCATTGTGTTGAGTTAATCGACTACTCTGTGTTTTGGTTGATGCTAGACAAATTACCAAATTGGGAAAAGACTTAGTAATTTGGATCTTTATACCTATTGCTGTATTAAATTTGTGTCTAGTGATGTACTTTGCTTTTCGCCTAGTGTCTGGATTGGAATTTAAATTGTATCAATTCATTGATTTTCTTCTCTTACTCATTATGGATAATACGACCAATATATGACCGTATTAAGGAATATAATTAATAATCGCATTGCAGATATTGTTACTTGTTGACAATCTGATAGTCATAGTACAGTTTTGTGACATTCAAGTTGCTTCAACAGTTCATGGTTTATGAGTAGGTACTTATTACATGTAATTACACTATTGCATCTCTAAACGGCGGCCCCCGTGGCCGAGTGGTTAAGGTCGCTGACTTCAGTGCTCTTGATCATTCGATCATCTCACCGATGTGGGTTCTCGCCTCGCACGGGGCACGAATTCATATTATGTGAGACAAGCCATGTTCTGCTTGCGGATGTGTCAGGTGGTTTTTCCCCGGGTACTCCGGTTTTCGCCCCACCTACCGATTGATTCGTCTCGATATGAGTGAAAAAAGCTTGAAAGGGACGTAAAACTGAATCAAAAAAAAAAAAAAAAAAAAAAAAAAAAAAAAAAAAAAAATATTGCATCTGTATATGTTGATAAATAAATCGTATTGCAGTCACAGTTTCTAGTTTCTATTTTTCTAGGGGGTTCAGTGCTACTGTTTAACAACAGAAGATATGGACAGACTTCTGTTTTCCAAATCCTCGTATGAGTGTAAGATTCCCTGTCCTGGAAATGACAAAGAAAGATGCGGTGGCAGTTTTAGTCTAACGGTCTATATGAACGGTATATGGCGGTTGTATTCTCATTTGGGTCGATATATTTGGCGAATGGCCATTAATGCAATATGTTTACATTTGTGCTTTTAAGATTCAATTGAAATTTACAGGGTACTTATTAATACCCCGAAATTTTATGGGCTTGTGTCCAAAATAAATGTTACTGCCTTGTGTTTATATTCAGTCCGAATGAATGCCTTGGCTTGGCAAGTAAACAACGGTTATGTATTTTATATGACATCTGAAACAGTACTACGGCGACAATTTCTAAATTGTCAAAATGTTTATAAACAAAGGGACTTTGATTTAATTAAAAAAGTTTGTATGACAATGTTTAACGTTTCCTGTATACTTTTGAAATATATATACGTACAGCGATACTCAAAGTATTATGTTTTCTGTATTAAGACGTTTGCTGGAAAACCCCGTCTACATGGGTTGCTAAAATCTCATCAACCATATCTGGGAAGACCTGTCAAGCGTGGTCGTCTGACTTTCCACATGTGCATGCGTTCCACGATGACAACATGTTTCCAGATGGAAGCGAGGCTCTAGCCTCGAACTATTGCAGAGATCCGGATGGTAGAGGTGCACCCTGGTGTTTTACTACAGATCTCGATATGCCATGGCAGTTCTGTGATGCTCCACCCTGCCCAGGTCATGATTTTATTTGTTGACTGGTGGAATTTAATTTTCTTGACGATTGTCGTATTGTAGTATGGATGTCAGTTAACAACTAGTTGTCACGTACAACGCTATTCCAGATGCAAAATTTCAAATACACACATACGTTGAATCACAAGGAAAGTTTCATGTAAAACTGATTTAAGTTCTGATTGATATATATGTATTATGCTGCTACAGGATTAAACAATTATTGACTATTGAGTCATTAAATATGATGTGATAACCAACAGAGACTTCTAATATTGACCTCGGCTTAGCCTCGGTCACTACTGAAAGTCTCTGTTGGACATCACATCATATTTAATGATTCAATGGTCAACAATTGATTTATAATATACGTAACACTTTCTACTCTATTCATACAAAAATGATGAAAATACTTTAAAGATAATTATTTTCAACAGTTTACACTTTTCTTGCATGATTGAAAAATGCTCATTGGGAGTTATAGTTTAATTCAGCTGATTTACAAAATAAGAATATGATGGCACTTTTCCGCGATTTTTTTGAACGCCCTTCGTTCAAATTGGGAAAAACACAGGTAATGAAATATTACAATATATTCAATGGCCTGAAAGCAGTTCTGCGCCAATGAAATTGTGTTTATTTATAAGTTACACAATTGTATTTTTGATGTCTCAAGCCTTAATGTGTCTGAATCAGAGTGTTTGTGGTAGTTTTCAGAAAACGAAATAACATATAATTATTTGCTATAGGGATGTGCACAAACATCCACTCCGTACTCTGAATTGGTTTTGCTTATTAAAATGATATCTGATGTAATAATATTGCTCGACGTATAGATATTCTAAAGCCTGCTAATGTGTTCATTCGTTTTATTCAACATATGTAATGTTGATGGATATGTTCTCTGAATATTATTCAGCTACCTTCCCCTAAATATAATTTTGTCACCAGATACATGCTGGAGTGACCCGACTAAGTATTCAGGCCATTTGAACATATCTGTGCACGGACATAAATGTTCGAACTGGGTGGACGCAGGACAACCGTCTGAAAATACTGACTATCGTGACGCTTCCCTATATCCAGATTCTTCAGTCTCTGATGCATCTAATTACTGTCGATCTCCTAGTGCATATCCATCACTCTGGTGCTATATAGATGGTGGAAAATGGGATTTTTGTGGAGCCCCACCTTGTTTTGGTAACTCAACCTAAAATGCGCAATGGCCTATTAAATGTCTATGCATTTTCAAATGTTAAATGCAGTCAAAACAGTCGTGTCTTAGGAGTCAAGCAGAACTATGAATTTCAATAGAATCTCGCAGCCAATACTAAGAAATGGTATATATATTCTTTTGTCTTACCCTGAGGCAACCCATCCCAATCGCGTACCGCGTACCCACTAATCTATACGAGTATACCAAATGCTATTTTACAGGCTTTCTCAGTGAAAACACTGGTTTAAGCCGGTGTTCAATACTGAGCTTATCAATTGTAATCCGAGTGTGTTTTTATGTAGCTTTGTTATCCACATACGGAGGTATTTTTTTAAACAATTAAGGGTTTGATGAAAATTAAATCTAATTAGAAGATTAAAGTCAGCTTTTTGATGAAACCTGACTCCATCAAAAGTTTACCTATGCCTGAATCTTATGCATGTGTTCTGTTAAAGATTCAACAACGGAAGAGGAAATCGGTGAACTTTGTAGAGTATTCTGGACACAAGGCAGCAAAGTCTACTTCAGACAACACAGTTGCCATGACCAGGAATATTATTCATGTTTCCTCAATGGTAAGGAATACCGTCGCCCCGTCCGAAAATCTAACCATGCCTTTTTGTACGCAATACACAAAAACCTGAGTAGCCTGTAACAAATATTGTTTTCCAAGGCCCAATATCCGCCCTGTTTTAACCAGGCTGACATGTCCCTTATATGGTCAGTGCACTCAGGTTGAAATATAACCTTGACATCACAGTGCCAAATAGTTTATGTCAATACCATTCCTTTGATTGCAGACACAGAGTCAGTGTTTATGGTTCCAGATGAAATGGATTCGTCCAACGGTACATTTGTCAAACATGCCTTCTCAGATGCAAGAGACGAGTGCAGATTAAGATACGCTTTATCAAACTACAAGAATCTGTTTGGTCTATCAGACTATATAAAATTAGGGAAGGATATCAACGGTTCTCGTCCCAGACACTGGCTAGGCAATATGAGGGGTGAGGATACTACTTCATATGAGAAAGGTATGATTAAAACACTCATAGCAAAATCTGATTCTGTAAATTCGGATTTTTGTTTATCCAAGTGACACAAGATGTTATGTCTGGACCATTCTGAAAGCCCGATAGAGTCTGATCAAAATCAACGGGCATAATAATATACGAAGGTTGTCCCAAAAGTTTCATTACACACACTGTTTTGCCACAATAACAACAGGTCAGATCTTACAACTATTTTTTAGGTTTTTTGGGGTAAATGTTCGTACAGGCGATACTTGCATTTCTTAAAACGCAGTTGAGTTTTGAACACTTGTACCCCACTACAGCGGAGCAGGTCTAATGACGTTGTCATTAATTGTTATTTGTTTCTTAATACTTTACCGTAAGGATGAATATGCTACAAACAAGAAATCTATTTTAAAATATATATTTATATTTAGCTTAATGATACTGTAGCATATATTTGGAAATTTTAATAAAATAATAATAAGGACATCGTCAAAATAATGCTCTAAATGTCAATCATGTAAAATAAGAATAATTAACTAAATGATATCCCCAATTAACCACTTCCCATGTTTCAGTACGTCAAGTAATATTACTGTTACCTGAAATATCTTTTTTTTTTAAATGGATGTTGTGTGATAGTATTGAAGTTCCCAAATTATATGAAGCTAAATAATTGCTTGGGTTTCAGTAAAGAACATGTTTTAGATGCTAAAATATAATGTCCTATTACTGATCGTTCAAAGGCGATACTTCTGTGGTGGTTCTTATTGGTTTATGTCTTGGTTTTGAACTTTTGTGCTGTTAGCACCTTATGTATGTTTTCGTAATTTTAGTTAAGTTTGGGTGACTGAGTGGCCACCTACTGGGAAAATACCTGATCAATCTGCTTGCTATATGTTTTCTTAGTATAAGTACCAGATTGTTTGTTTGTTTGTTTTTTCCGCCTCGGTATTTGGAGTGGGAATTTCTTTCTGATTGCGCCATTTCCTGATCATTGCCTACTTTTACTTCCAATATGGCCAATTATTATGCATGAGTAACAATGAGTGGTTCCTGCCATGTGTTCAGAATAAAATGTATATATAACGGGACTTTTGGGACAAACCACGTACATTGCATAATTAAGTGCACGGCATAATTAAATACATGCGACATAATTAAATGCAAAACATAATTATAGGCACAACAAAGTTAAATGCAAGACATAATTACTCATTTGACCATAATCTATTTTACCATAACAAAACTTTGCAAAACATTAAGATGGTGCCCACAGCAGACATAGACAGGTTTAATAGTCAAAGTAAAGATAAAAAGGTACAAGCAGGCAATGATCAGGAAAAGACGCAACCAGGTTAAAAAACCGCGGCGGGAAAAACCAAACCGACAACCAGGCACCTATACTTATCATAACATATCTTAAGCCGAGTAAGCAGCCATTTGCCAATTGGCGGCCAACCAGCCAAACATAAATATGACAAGTTTACTTAAGGGCATATATCGATTAAACGGGTTATCTATTACTGGTGATGGTCTACTAAGATTCAATAACAAGAATCTATTCGGATCTATTCTAGCTTGCAATGAGGTATCATAGAAAACATCAAATAAGCACAATGAATATTGTAATAGAATAAGCTGGTCCACCACCATCTTGCCCACACCCACTTTTGGCGTTTGCTTTATTACCATTTGCAAGTGAGGACACCAAAGCAGTCAGTAGTCTATAAAAGATAATTGGTTGATTGGTTGATTATTGGTTGGTCTATAAAAGGTTGATAACTACGCTGCCTTCTTTAATTGCACGCCGGTGGGTCGGGCGTCAGACTCTATGATGGCCCCGACTTAAAGCTATTCATTTTAGTTGGTTAGGGCCGGAGCTTCTTATCTGTTGCTTGGCCCACCGGGGTCCAACTGGTGTTTTTCTTTTGCTCCGGAGTTAGTAGGTTATTCGGCGCCCAGGGATCTCCATCGTCGGGCAGCTTACTCAATCTGTGAGTCCTGGTTTTTTATTCATCAAGATGTTAATCGTGATTTATTTGTTTGTTCTTCATGATTCATTAACTAGTTAGAGATTCACCACGAGGACCGAAGAACTAACTAAATGTTATGAACCGCTGCAGAAGCTGAGGGTGAGGTTATGGCCATTCAAAACCGGTTTAAGCCCGCCAGCAACTTTGTGTCACTGATCGTTCCAAGACAATACTTCTGTGGTGGTTCTTTTTGTTTTATGTCTCGGTGTATAACATTTTTTGTGCTGTTGGCTCCTTATGTATGCTTTCATATTTTTAGTTAAGTTTAGGTAACTGAGTGGCCACCTATTGGGAAAATAGCTGCTCATTCGGCTTACGATATGTTTTCATGGTATAAGTACCTGATTGTTAATTTAGTTTTTCCCCACCTCGGTTTTTGGAGTGGGAATCTTTTTCTGATTGCGCCTTTTCCTGACGTTTGCCTACTTGTACTTTTTTAATGAAACAATACGGACAGCCAAAAATCTAAAAACAGTATTAACAATTAGTACGACGGCGAAGAAATAGCATTGTTTCGTGGATCCGATATTCTTTCAGTTAAATGTACACTTTCACTTTTTTTAAAAGTCTTTAGATCAAAACAAACAAAGATAAAGTGACTGCTTTATAGATTGTGTAAAATACTGACCCATTTAACGCTTTGATATATTCAGGTGGTGTTCTGAAACCTAGTGCATGCAAAACTACCCGAAATTCCCATGGTTATTTGAAGACAGAAATTCAGTCGAACTGTGACCTTCGACTTGGGTTCATTTGCCAAAAAGGTAGGCTAATGTTTCTTGAAACGTAAATCATGTTAGAAACATTCTTACGTTTTCAAGAACAATCATGGTATTTTTAGTTGGAAAATTGGAAAACAAGTAATTCGTTAGTAATTACTAAAAGCTACCGGTGTCCTTTAGTAGTTTGCTTTCATCAACATTGGGCAAAATCGTAATTTCAGACTGGTGTCAAAGTAGCGATTCATTAACGTTATGACTAATAAATAAGTCTGCAACAGCTTATAGCATCTGCAACAGCAGCAAAAACAACAGAGCTACATATTGCAGATTATATTAAGGGCCAAACCACCGGATCGTTTAAAATCGGTCGTCATTTGCAATACAGTTTTAAATGTCCAAGATAAACCTGATAACTTTTTGAAGTATTTCCCTAACAGTTAACACTCGTATGTTTTTGTTATTAAATTTTGGTTCCAGATGCACTGTTATGTGGAGGTAAATTCTACAACGATAGTGGTAGTATAAGCTCCCCTAGATATCCTGATAACTACGACGACAATGAATATTGCGAATGGGAAATACATGTTGCTGAAGGAAGAGCTATCGAAATATTGTTTCATGAGATTGACATAGAAAAATCTACTTATTGTTCTTTTGATTATGTAGACGTATGTAGCTACGTGTTTTAGTATTTTAGTATTTGAAAGATTAGATACATGTATATAACCATTTTTACTGTATTAGAGATACACTTTTTTTTATATCAAATGCTTCTAGTCTGTGAACTACTGGGTATTCTATCATAATAGCCCCCGGGGGGGGGGGGCACTCCCTGGTAAGCAGTGTACCGATGCGTGATCAAAAAAACGATGAGAAAGGGTACTTTTTTTCAAGAAGGGCAGTGCGCAGCGCTGACATCATTTAGGGTAGGCAAAATGTCGTTTTTTGTGGAAAAAGGGTATGTTTTTTACAATTCTGCTAAAACGCTGTGAAAAGGGGTGGACCGAGGCGTCCTTGGCCGATATGTTTTGGGCCGAAATGACTAAAATGTCTAAAACCTAAGGGATAAGATATGATTTTCCCTTTCTGTTCAACAATGTGTGTTGCTTCAATAGAAATTATTGTTTCTGCTAATTGAGTAGTTCATACAAATAAAAATGGTTTGTATTAAATCTTGTCTTTTGTACCCTGCTCTCCATAATGCTTGCTATATGTAAGTGCTTGGTATTTATCTACTATATCAAGATTTATTTCAAGTATGTATAGAAGCCTAGTGGTGTAGTGGGAAAGCTGCTTGCCTTGTAAACCAGGGGTCAATTCCAGGCTTCTCCAGTTTTTTGTACAAGACTTAAACTAATTTCCTATCGCCATATTACCTTAGCTGTTTAGGGGGACAAAACACAAAATTAACCAACCAACCATTATTTCATATATATTTGTGTCAATTTTCTGTGTACATTTGAACAAATTCAGATGCTGAGGGCAAAGCTTGAAAGCCCTGAAACAATTTAAACCCCCAATACTTTATTACTGACAGTTCCAAGGCGATACTTCCTCTGTGGTTAGTCTGTTTCTCGTTTCAGTGATGACAATTTCTTTTGTATGTGCATTTTAAGGTTTACCATCTTTTCTTATTGTACCTGTATGTTGCCTATAAAATTTGTAACTTTAGCTATTTCATGTGTTGATTGCATGACCAAATGTTTGTTTATGATCATATCAGTTCCACATTTTTAAGCATTTTAACCCAACAGAGCCAAAGTCTCAAAGGTGATCTTATAGGATAGGCAGGTACCTGGCATCCATCTTCCGTTACTGTAGTCTGTCTATATTTTAAAATTACTTCTCTGAAGCCATCAGGCAGATTGTTTGCATATTACACATATAGCATCTTCACGTGGTTATAAAAGAATTATTGCATTCCAGTGTTTTAGTTGACTACAGTGGAAAGGGGTACTTTTTGACGGGACACAGTGGAAAGGGTCACATTTTAAAGCAAACACAGTGAAAAAGGGGGTCAAATTTTAAATGTCGATCACACTGTTTAGGGTATGTTCAACAATCCTTTGATCACGCATCGGTACACTGCTTACCAGGGAGTGCCCCCCCCCCGGGTAATAGCCTAGCATTTTGTGGTTTGTATTTTCAACATAACACATTACAACTTGCTCCATTTAGAGATGTCATTACGGAAACATCTCCGTTTGCACATAATGTACAATAATACAGATGATTTTTATTGCATTTTTGCATTAATTACTATTGTTGTCCAAAAATGCATTTGGAGTATTTGTTATGATCACCTCATATCCACAGTGTATGATTTTATGGATAAATATTAAAATCAAAACTTTCTTACCAACCCCTGATTTCCCCCTTTTTGCTATATACGTTTCTTAAAGGTGCAAATCTGGGGTAGCTTTCATATGGAGATTTTTTCTATTACATAGAAATCACTGAGATCGTTGAAGAGGAAACATTTAAAGTCATATTTTCTGTCAACGTTATTTCCATTTGTAGGTGTTTGAAAGACAAACACATCTTGGTAAGCTTTGTGGAGATATATCTAACGTTTCGGTCATATCTTCATCAAACCATGTTCTTATCAAATTCAGAAGTGATAAGAATGGACATGGAAAAGGATTTTATTTGGAATGGACGTCAGGTAATATATTATTTCACATGCTTTTAAACCTTAGGATTTCAAAACTAGTAAGATTAGCTCAATTGATGACTTGCAACTTTAATACAAACTGCCATCTAAGTACAAATACAGGACTATGTTTACTTAACCATCAGAATGTATAGTTAAAATGTTTAGATACAGGAACATTTTCATCATTATACTCTTGCAACAACGTATAAAAACAAGTTTGTATCAATTCGTGAAAGGCTCTGTGGAAAACAACATGTGATTTTTTTTAATTGTCGCTTCTAACTATGTTTAAGACCGTGTGTCGATAGTAGCAAAATAACCATTACGGGTGAATTAATAATGCCAGATGATTTCTACTACTCAGGGTTTATTGTCGGATTTTACTTTATTGTCAGCTTTAGCACCAACAACATCATCTTCCACAACAATCTCTACAACATATGCTTCGGAAGGTTTAACGCCTACATCAAAGAAGGGTGCTAGGAGAGTAACATACAAACTTACTGACGGTGCGCAGAAGACTGGTACAACAACATTTAGCGGTATGCAAACAATTGGTATATTACAATCCGCCATTTTATGGCTTTTTAGATGTCAAACCAGTTCTTTCCAGACTATTTGAAAATAACGTTGGTATTAAACATTTATGTTACTGATACCAATATACTATACTCACGGACTTTACAAATTCAACATTTGCATGATTTATCGATTCTTTCTCTCAGAATACAGGATTTTTCCGAAAAATATTTTTAAACAGGAAAGTACAATCAGTCAGCTTAACTTCAGTAACTAAAACGAAATGCCACTGCCCGTGATTAACGCCAAACAGTATGATTCCAAGAGTTACCCAAACATTCAACAAAAATAAATTGCATAATAGGTCAGTGGGGACGAAAACATTTCTGTAGATCCAACATGATTTTATTCTGGAAAGAAACACCAAAATCTAAGCGAACGCTGTTGGCTGACTTTCATTTGCAACAAAAACGTGGTGATTATGTCTGTTTCACGTTTATCAAGAAAACTTAATTTTTGCGTGTAAAACTATGCTAACTTCTTTAATTGCAAGCCGGTGGGTCGGGCGTCAGACTCTATGATGGCCCCGACATAAAGCTTTTCAATTTAGCTGGTTAGGGCCGGAGCTTCTTGTCTGTTGCTTGGAATACCGGGGTTCAACTGGTGTTTTTTTTTTTTTTTTTTTTTTTTTTTTTTTTTTTTTTTTTGCACCGGGTTTCAGTAAGTTATTCGGTACCCAGGATCTCCATCGTCGGGCAGCTTACTGAATCTGTTGAGTCCTCGTTTTTTATTCATCAGGGTGGTTATCATGATTTGTTTGTCCTTGATGATTCATTGACTAGTAAGAGATTCAACACGAGGACCAAACAACTAACTAAATGGCGTGAACCACTGCAGAAGAGGATGGTGAGGATAGGCGCCTGTAAATAAAAAAGTAAAACTGAGTTCCTTAAAGAGCAGGGAAAACATTAATGAGAAAGGGGATGGGCCGGTTAAACCGGTTTAAGCCCCCCTTCCCCCAGTAATTTTGCATTACTGATCGTTCCAGGGCGATACTACTGTTGTGGTTCCATTTGTTTTATGTTTTGGAGTCGAATTTTTGTACTGTTTGAACCTTGTGTACGTTTTTATTTAAGTTCGGGTAACTGAGTGGCCGCCTATTGGGAAATAGCTGCTCACTTGGCTTACGATATGTTTTCTAAGTATAAGTACCTGATTGTCAATTTAGTTTTTCCCACCTCGGCTTTTGGGGGTGGGAATTTCTTTCAGATTGCGCCTTTTTCTGATCATTGCCTTCTTGACCCTTTTTTGAAACAACTTCAAAACGTTTAGAACACAACATATAGCCACAATAATAATATAAGATTCATATACTTGTAACTGTTGGTGCTGTAACCGAATGAATCTGTGTTTTAGCACCTTACGTTTGACGTCAGCGAAAAACGCTAGCGCTTTAAACGACATTGAAAGAAAGCAGCAATGTTTATCGTGCTTTTTTTCTATTGATTTATGTTGTAAGCTCTCACCGGAGATGGTTTGCTTTCACAAATCCCTAAGTTGTAGTCACTGTTTTCAGAAAAGGTTAGGTTTCGATGACGCTGAAGATAGCAGCTTTAGTAAAGAATTTAGGGAACAATATTTAATGGATAAATATTGTGTATGCTTCAGTTTAACTTTAAATAAGTTAAAAGCAAATGATAACCGGTGTAAAGTCCGTCAGTATATATACTTGGCTTGTCCCAAAAGTCCCCTTACACATACATTTTATTCTGAACGCATAGCAGGAACCAACCAAAGTTACTCATGCAGAATAATTGGCCATATTGGAACTTATTTTACTGTACAGCATTATACTCACTTCAATGACCTAGCTGCTACAGTTACCTTGGTAACCATGAGTAGGCTTGACCGGAGCGGGTCAAACTATGCAAAATATTTTCAGAACTTCTATTTTTCGCAATCTGCTAAATCAACATTGGTATAATGTGATCACTTAGAAAATATACCAGCCTAATTATTATTCTATGAGCATCATTTAGTGATAATGTTATGAAATTTGATAGTTTTGGAGACAAATAAAGAAGCCTACCTATAAAAATTCAACGGCAAAATTACGACGTCAGCGAAAACATGAGGAGCAAAAATACAATATCGTTCTATTTAAACGTCTAAAAAAGTGTTCGTTAATGAACCCCAAGCAATTGTTTAGCTTACTATTAGTTGGGGACTTCAATACTATTACACAACACCTATTTTTAAAAAGATATTTCAGCTAACAAAATATTACTTGACCTAATGAAACATGGGAAGTGGTTAACAGTGGATAGCATTTAGTTAATTATTCTTAGTTTGCACGACTGATATTTATAGTATTATTTTGACGACTTGCTTATAAATATTTTACTTTGATTTCCAAATATATACTACAGTATCATTTAGCTTTATATAAATCTAATTTTAAAATAGGTTTCTTGTTTGTAGTGTATTTATCCGAAAAACCAAATATTAAGAAAAAAAATCACAATTAACGGCAACGTCATTAGACCTGCTCCGGTACAGTAGGGGTACAAGGGTTCAAACCTCCACTGCGTTTTAACAAATACACGTAGCAGTACGAATATTTGCCCCCAAAGCCCTAAAATATAGTATTTGGTGACCATAAGCGTTGGAAGCTCTGACATGCTGTTATTATGGCAAAACAGTGAGTGTAATGGAACTTTTGGGACGACCCTCGTACCTACTTTGTGACCTTTTTGTTTATGTGATCTCTTTGGCTCCATGTTGCCAAATCTATAGGGTCACTGAAGATGCTTAAGTAGCCGATACCGGGGTATGGCTCATCCTCTTTCTCAATAATATGTTCACTGCTCTTAAAGGATCTCGGTTTTATCTTTATTTAATCATAATGAGGTGAAGTAAAAATCACAAAATCATAATACCCCCATTCTCTGCGACAAAGAGACGACAGTCCTTATGTTTCTGTGTCCAGTTAAATACATTCTATGTTATATGCGTACGTCGTTACAGAGACATATTTAGTTTTCGTTTAATCTTAATATGATTACGTTTAGAAATGACGTTGGCTTTGTGCATCAAAATATCTGTATTTTGCAAAAGCATCGATGCTCATTAAATAAATTGTAAATAATACTCGTCATATCTTTTCAGTCGTCGTCATATTTTTCCTGCCAGCCGGTTTTACTGTAACGATGAAGTGAGGAAACTTATAAAAGGGTCACCTTTGCACCTATGCTTCGTTTATGCAGTTTCACTTTGGTTTTACGTAGATTAATTGGAATCATGTTTGAGAATTTTCTAATCAGATGACTTAATCAAATGCCACTTTCTTGTTGCATTCCCAGATGCTACTTTGGCGGGAATCATTGCTGGTGTCGTGATGGCTTTGATAGTAGTAGTTGTTGTTGTCTTGGTGGTATTTGTCCGCAGAAGGTTAGCATATTTGTTTCGTCAATACATGAACCAAAACTTGAAAAAATGAACATTACTTAGCCATTCGTAAAGTAGGCAATGATCAGGAAATGGCGCAGTCAGAAAGAAATTGCCACTTCAAAAATCCGAGGTGGGAAAAATAAATTAACAATTAAATACTTATAAATTACAAAGCCTGTACTTATTTATTTATGAAAACTTTTGAATTGTTCTTCCAGCTAGACGAGGTATATTTAAAACGATATTACGGTAAGGGTCTTGTTAAAACGCCATCGAGAATTTTTATTGGCATTAAATGCTCCCCGATCGGAATATGTAAAAATATTACTACCCTACCGTATCTGTTTTGACAAATACGTATACTCACAAAATGCCATTAAACTCGATAGGAAAAATGAAATAATTAGTCCGATTTCACACATACATGTAGCTACATTTTTTCGCATTTTTCGCGACGTAACGTACGTACTGGCGCGAACGGGCGTCGGAAATGTCTCTTGCGGTAGAAATATTCATTTTCTGTAATTTGGTGAAACGTTTCCACAGGATAAATGGAGAAAAAATGATAAATTTATACTAAATGACATAAAATGTACAGCTTTCTCTGGTCTCAATAAATGCGCGAAGTAGGAGCGTCGACACTAGTTCTGTCGGCGTCGCAAAGCAAAGTCGCATGTAACGCTGCATAACAACTATTTACAACAACCTGACATTAAGAATGATCTAAGTGGCATATACACTCGGTAACACTATTTGATAGAAGTAGTGATTAAAATTGTTAAATATAAAATATAAAAATCTATTCGTTATCAAAATGAGTAACTCGAGGGAAAGTTGATGCTAGTATTACTTGAAACTGTCTATTTTACTCTATTGCATTTTTGTCATAATTTTATTACTATTATTATTCAGGAAGAAGCAACAAAAGGCTGAAACAGAGACTATAATGCAGTTAAAAGCCTTAAAGAGCACCTCAGCTGCTTCGACACCTTCGAATGCTGAAACGCCACAAAAGAATGTTCAAAGGTCAAAAAAGAATATGACCTATGCAAATGTCGATCACGATACAGAAGTTCCTATCGAGGGAGTTGCTTATTATAATGTATCTGAAGCGAAATCGGATGAACACGATGGCAATATGACCGATGAAAATATCGATCACGATACAGAAGTTCAAATCGTGGGAGATACTTATTATAATGTATCTGATAAAAAATCGGATGAACACGATGGCTCTGATCAACATTTCTATGAAATGGACGAGCCAGGACAGGCGTATGAGAAACTCTCGTCAGGAAAACAAGTCGAGCAAATGTATACCCCCTTGAACCCAAATCTTATATAGCAAAACTAGGTTATGCAGAGGTATACATATGTCTCTTATTTTTGCTCCAAAAACATAGATTGTGGGTACTCGTAAGACCCGCCTCACCTCACGATCTATCCTTTTAGCAAACACAAGAGAAATATCACAGACAGAATTGATTTTCTTTTTCATTTTTCTGCTACAGAACATTCTATATATAGCAGAGGCATACTTTCGCATTGAAAAATAAATGATTTTGTGGATAAACCTGTTTGTAAAACCGTTAAAAGAAAAGATGCATTTGTGTGTACATAAGCGCAAACCACCCATGCTGGGTTATAACAAACACAGACTAACATCATCATATTTGTTATCATTTGAACCAGGAAATACTACGACCATGTTCATAATTGTGCTACCAGGTCTCTGCGTTTGTGCATACACATTGTTCGTACAAGAACCAGATGATGACCAATGTTTTACGAGTTCTTTTAATAATAATATATAATTCATTTGTCGAATTTCTGAACATAACTCTTGAATAGGACAAGTACATCTGATGTTACTTTAATTACATCGCAACTATTGATTACGTGTATGGGTATTCAGACTTTTTGTAGATACGATCAGTGTCGAATGTTTTGTATGTATTGAATGAACAATTATACTAACCTAAAACTTATTGTGGTTGCATGAATTTTGTATCTATCTCTCTAACGATGCTAAGCATTGTATATTGTATTTATATTTTGCATAAACCTGCATTTGCGTGTTTTCATTTGTTGTTTTGCACAACATGTCAGAAAATACAACTGTTACACATCTAAAGCTAAGATGACCGTACAAGTATGAAAGAAACAAACAAATTAAAACATCCAATTGGTTTTATCTTAGTTCCCCTACTTAAGCTTTACTTGTCCTATAGGCATTATACAGAGCCTATGGAGACAAAACTATGATTAAATCTGTTAACGAAAATTAAACAATATTGCTTTATTATTTGTAAACTTACATTGAGTAAATCCCTAACAACTTTTAGACTAATAAAGGAGCATCTCATTTAAATATATTTGAGCCTGTGCGTGAGAAAACCAACAATTTGCATTGGCGAAAACAAAGACGCAGATCAGCTTCGCAGTAACTGCGAAGCTGATCAGCGCCTTTGTTTTCGCTACACGGATAGTACAATTTCTCTTCTTCTTAAATCCAAAATTTCAAGTTTCTAGCCTGCTTCTGTGACTGTACAGGTCGGTTTGTGTCAGACCTGGTCGGAAACCCCGAAGACCGGTTTTCTAACGTCGCGGCTCATTGAAGGGCCATGGCACAACAAAGTATATCTTTAGTGGCTATACTTTCCATACAATGAAATCAAAATAAGCTGCACTGTTGTCACAAAGCTGATCTCATTCTTTATTTTGTTGATCACATTATAGATTCACATATTAAACGATTTATAGAGACGCCTTTTTTCATAATGTGGCTTATAAAGTGACCACATTTTGACAACAGCTGTATCACAACAAAATTTGTCTTAATGAACAGTACACTTTATACAGTCACAGTAAGACAAATACACTGATCAACTGCACAGTTGTAACAAGCTAATCTGGATCTTACAACCTAAAGGATTAAAAAGATAATCAACTGATTTTTGCTTCAAGTGCAGGGTTGTGCATGCTGATCACAATATAGAGTTGTATTTTTTCATGTAGTAGTTTGTGACACTGTACCTAATGCCACAGGAAGTGTCAAAATAAAACAAAGCTGTGTCACAACAAAACTTGTCTTATGATCAATACTATTTATACAGTTACAGTTAGATAAAGACACTGATCAACTGTACAGTTACAACAAGCTCATCTGCATCTTACAGCATATAGGATAAAACAGATAATCAACTGATTTTTTGCTTCAAGTGCAGTGTTTTGTAAATTAAACCACGCTTTGAGTGATTTCTCATCAAGACATCACTCGCCGCGCTGCATAAGTCACATAAATTTGCATTTTGTATGTGTATCAGATATCAGGCATCCAAATAAAAGAAACTTATTTTCATTCCGGACAAAACCGGAAATTTGAATTTTAACGAAACTGTACAATTTTGTTGATTTTAATAAGATTTAAAGCTTTTATGCTGATCACCAAACGTCACATGATGTGCTTTCTGCGATGAATGATGGTTACCTGGTATTCTTAAAGTAAAAGAAAATACTGAATCGCTGTGTTTTTTTTTCTCACCAGATTCTACGCCTTGATATTTTCTTATGTTTACTACGTCAGAATGACGAAGTGTTGGTGTAGTAATACTACGTGTAAAAGTGATTACTGTGAAATTGTTTTACTTCCCTGATTATTGGCTGGAATTGAAATATGTTTTAGAAAGCAAACTGCTAGCACAGTTTGAAAAGTAGTCAAGATTTCGATTTTTCATGTTCGTGTAAATCTGTTAAGATAGAAGTCCTTTTTGTGATCAATACATGTATACTGGACAAATAAAGTTAGGGCTCAAACTTTTAACGCTCAATTTCTACAAGATCTCAAACTGCTGGTAAAATGAAAGATTTCTATCATCAAGGTAATTCATTTTGCAAGCTTTGAACACTTATGGAACGAAGCAATAGTCTTTGCATTCAAAAAGACCATGCTTTAAGTCAGACTACCCTTAAAATTAAAGTGGTATGCAATTTCCATAGAGAATTGATGTTGTGTAAGTTTGTTCGAGCAAAACTTTTAAAATGGCTAGAAATTTCCAATCTTGTTTAGCTGGTTGACATTAGAAATGACGAATCTTCATATGACTATCGTGCAAATTCGCAAAATTTTCATGAATTGGCAAAACTGAATTTTTTGTGGAATCCGTTTTTATGGACTTTTTATCACTTTGGTTTTTAGGGTAGTGTGGTTAATAGAACAGCTGTGCTTGAGGATGTTCGCTGCTAACATTTGACATTCGGAACTTCCGGTTTTTCTTTTCTTGAATATCTCATAAACGGTTGCAGATATTTTCCTAATATTTTATATTCGGATACATATTGATGATATGCATTGAATGAGCCATGAAAATTGTCAATATAAGAAACTTCATTTTTTCACCCCATTTTCTGCAACTTTTCAGAAAATTTTAGTTGACAGTAAAATTTAGGAAGTAGGGTAGATTAAACTTGAATATTACACATCTTCAAATTAATTGCACTTGTTTGATGTTAATTTTAGCAGCAGTATATGTGTACATGGTCTTCTAAGTCATTCGTTTTGTCTTTGGTGTGCTGGTTTTAAAATTTAAGGTGGTTTTATGAATGGGCTTTTAGAAACAAAACAGCCGAAGAAAGGCTAAAAATGGCGATTTTCAAGTTGTTGGCTCTCTCTTATATGCTCACTACCCTATATGTTTCTTTCTTTTATTCGAACAACATTACCAAGTTCTATGTTGTGTGAAAATACAAGAAAAAGCTTGAATCAACAAATATGGGTTTGGCACATTTCAAAATATTGATTTTTTGCGACTTTTCAAGTATGGGGGTAAGGTTGGAAAAGGAATCGTAAAATTTTGTCATCCACTTCAAGTTGCAAATTTTTCTATGCGTTTGGTCCATAATAGTCTGCGTTACATAAATATTATGACTTTTGAAAGCATTTCAAGTGTATTTTTGTTCAAGGCAGGTATGTTTCAAAGAATTAAAAATTAAATTAATTTTACCAAATTTAAAACATGGTGCTCAGAGGTCTCATTCAGAGGCCTGTAGCTTGAAATAAAAATGCACACTACCCTATATTTATTTTGTTTTCAAATGTCTTGTGTTGTATTTTGGAATCAAAAAAGAGTGGTTAGAAAAAAGTTTGAATACTTTTTCATTGGCAGCGAACATCCTTAAGTCAGATGGTGCACAATTTCAAAATTGGTGGCATATGAAATTGCGATAAAACTGCTAATTCACCATATAAACGAAAAATTGATTAATTATCGATTGCCTCAAAAATGCATTCCTAAGAGTTTGATCCCTAACTTATTTTGACCAGTATATATCCAAATGCAGAATTAGAAAATGTTGTTGAATAACCGTTACGCAAAATACAAATGTATGAAAGAATTTATAAAATTATGTTATTGTATAGCTGTTTAATTGATTCCGTTACCACTGACAGGCAGAATGTGGCAAATGCAGCTTAAAGAAACAGTCATGAAATCAACGAACACGGCATAAGAGACTATTTTACGACCATTTATAATAAAGGTATCATAAGAAACTAAAAATATAAAACGGTTTGATATTTTCCAAATTTTAATGAGAAGTTTTCATCATTTATAAATGATTTCACCAATGTGAATTTTATCCAGTTATTATGCTTGTAGAACATGTTGCTCTACACAAACTCGTGGTACACACATAGGCCCCATGTACATTCCCTATGCTATCGCAGTAGCAAGTGTTAGAATGATATCTTGCCTGCCACTGGCTTGTCCAGTTGTACCATAAGTTATCCCCATCATACAGGCAGTTCCCATAGAGTGGACCAACTACACCTTCTGCTAAAACATACAAGATAAGAAATAGCTTGATAGGTGCCTATGGTAGCACAGTAGCATGTGTTACAATAATCAGTTGCCCGCCACTGGCTTGTCCAGTTGTACCATAAGTTATCCCCATCATACAGGCAGTTCCCATAGAGTGGACCAACTACACCTTTTGCTACAAACATATGAGGTACAAAAGTAGAAAAATGGGGTTGTGAAAAAGCAGAATGCTACCTCATCCCATGGAGTTTGAAGGTTTCAAATCGGTACATGTATGTATTGTTGGGAAAAGGTACAAGTAGGCAACGATCAGGAAAAGGCGCAATCAGAAAAGGATTCCCACTCCAAAAACCGAGGCGGGAAAAAACAAACTAACAATAAGGTACTTATACCATGAATACATTTCATAAGCCGAATGAGCAGCTATTTTCCCAATAGGTGGCCACTCAGTTAAATAAACTTATGATAACATACATAAGGCGCCAACAGCACAACAAATTTTAAACACCAAAACATAAAACAATAAGAACCACTGAAGGCTGTATTTGGTATATGCATTCATATTTAAAGAGATAAGCTGCCTTACCGAAACCATTCTTTGAGCACGGTCTAGCTGTACATTGCATCCCTTGTTCTGTACACAGGCAGTTGTTACATCCATCCATGGCTTTAAATTCTTCACCAACTTGATAAACATTGAGGCCATATCTACAGCCGTTGGTGCTTGGAAATGGTTGAAACCCATGGGCTGTAAACAAAATACTAAAGTTAAAATAAACAGGCTACAAGAGGAACACAGTTTTGCCTATTGAGATTCTTTGGCGTTGTGATTTAAAATATAGCGACAAAATATTTAATTTGTGTACCTATTTGACCTGTAAATGGCTGTTAACACGTTGCGCACTTGGTTATTCTCAAGACCATGTCTACAGCCACTGGAGGGTGGGTACTGGTTGAAACCCATAAGCTGTAGAATAAAAGTGCTGGTCAGTGCAAACAAATCATTGTAATCAGCACAATGCTGATGTATTTAAATGGGTTTACTATGTTGATCGCATATAACCATTACTCAAGAAACTATATGACCTGTATTACCGTCATGTTGATTCTTATTGTCGCCTGCATCTTTTATATAATTTTATTTCGAATGAAACGACTGCATTATTTCTTGGTCCGATTACAGCCAATGTATTTCAACCGACTATTTTATAGCTTAATCATCTCTGAAGGAAATCAGCCAATTAAATATCACTTTGGACTGCTTCTAACTATTGCAATTGATTGTTATTTGTAACCCGATGCATTCGGAAACTTGTACACATGTTCCATGCAGTTAAAAACTACGTTGTTACAGTGCAACTGAGGTATAATAGAGAGGTTGAGAAAATAAACTTGTAACGTGTACGTGTACGTGTAGCTTTATTTACCCGTACACGATCGTTTTGAGTGTAAAATCGTTTGAGAAAATCGAACGTGTACGTGTAGATTTCATAAAGTATATACAGCTGAATTTTTAATTGTTTATACATGTATATTATTTTTGAAACAGGTTCCTCATCTACAATTAATGAACATGATGAAAGATTCAAGGTCAAAGGTTAAAGCTCAAACAAGGGGAGTGCGATGGCTCAGTGGTAGAGTATCATACTCAGGAGCGAGAGGTCCTCGGTTCGAACACCACCAGCGCCATATATTGAGCAAAAACACTAATAGCTTCCCAAACCACTGGTTAACAACCCAGGAAGCGGTGGCTCCGTCCCAACATGACTGAAAAATTGTTGACCGGGACATAAAGCCACAATCAAGCAAACCAAACCCAGGTCAAACAAACTGTGTGTATTTTTGAAGTACGAAATAAGTTATCCAACACACATTACACATTTCACACGGTTTTCAATGTTTTTTAGCAACGCCTTAACCCACTTCAAGCTCCGAAGAATAACGGGAACGAACCGTCTTTTCTTTCAGCCAATTCATTTTCAAACTCTAATTCCAACCACACAGCAGCGCCAGTCTGTTGTAAAAGCACGACCGCTTTCCTCGCGTTACAATTTTGCATCCAAAAATAAGAAATAAATAAAAAAAAAAATAAAAAAAAAATAATAAAATAAAATAAAAGAAGCCTTCGTGACCTGGTAGTTAAGCTACCGGCTTTGTAAACCAGGGATAGTGCGTTCGATTCTGGGCTTATCCAGTCTTTCGAACGATACTTTAAACCGAGGTCCCGTCTCTATATGACCTTAGCTGTTGAGTAAACCGTAAAACCCCAAATCAACAAACCAATCAACTTCTTCATCCAAAATTTACAGCCTCCAGTCAACTTTTGTGACTGTACAGCCTGGTTTATCTCGGACCTGGTCGGAAATTAAAACGCGGCTAAATACCCTATAAACAAATTAAATTGCGTTACCACAAACGTCCGAAAGTACATACCTACATACATATATGGTCACATGTACGTCGATTCACCTTTGGTCAGATATACTTCGGCTGCACGTGCAAAACGATTTGGCAACCCTTCATCGAACTTCGTTTCTGCTTGTACCTACCTGACATATCGATGGAAACATATAAAGAAAACTTACAAGTCGCAAATTTATTTCATTCACAGCCTAACTGATTCTCAACGTGTAGCGAGTATTTTGAACTTGTCATAAATGACGAAGTTTGGGGATAAAACTGTTCTACACGTACACGTACAAGTTACAAGTTCATTTTCTCAACCTCTCTAATAACTGGTATATAAGTCAACTTTTTCAACCTGATGTCG